>JADWOT020000927.1:14953-42000 GCA_036345935.2 Taenia hydatigena
AGAATCAATACTCCAAAATCCCATCCAGTGAGAGCCAAATTCGCAATCACGATGGAATCAAAACTCCAAAATTCCATCCAGTGAGAGCCAAATTCGCAATCACGAGAGAATCAATACTACAAAATTCCATCCAGTGAAAGCCAAATTCGCAATCACGAGAGAATCAATATTACAAAATTTTATCCAGTGAGAGGAAAATTCGCAATCGCGAGAGAATCAATACTACAAAATTCCATCCAGTGAGAGCCAAAATCGCAATCACGAGAGAATCAATAATACAAAATTCCATTTAGTGAGAACGAAATTAACAATCATGAGAGAATAAATTCTAAAAAAATTCCATCCAGTGAGAGCGAAATTAGCAAACGCGAGAGAATCAATACTACAAAATCCCATCCAGTGAGAGCCAAATTCTCAATCACGAGAAAATCAATAATACAAAATTCCATCCAGTGAGAAGGAAATTAACAATCATGAGAGAATCAGTACTATAAAATTCCATTCAGTGAGAGCCAAATTCGCAATCACGGGAGAATCAATGCTACGAAATTCCATCCAGTGAGAGCCAAATTTGCAATCACGACAGAATCAATACTCCAAAATCCCATCCAGTGAGAGCCAAATTCGCAATCACGACAGAATCAATACTACAAAATTCCATCCAGTGAGAGCCAAATTCGCAATCACGATGGAATCAATACTACAAAATTCCATCCAGTGAGAGCCAAATTCGCAATCACGAGAGAATCAATGCTATGAAATTCCATCCAGTGAGAGCCAAATTCGCAATCACGGGAGAATCAATACTACAAAATTCCATCCAATGATAGCCAAATTCGCAATCACGAGAGAATCAATACTAAAAAATCCCATCCAGTGAGAGCCAAATTCGCAATCACGAGAGAATCAATACTCCAAAATCCCATCCAGTGAGAGCCAAATTCGCAATCACGATGGAATCAATGCTACAAAATTCCATCCAGTGAGAGCCAAATTCGCAATCACGATGGAATCAATGCTACAAAATTCCATCCAGTGAGAGCAAAATTCGCAATCACGAGAGAATCAATAATACAAAATTCCATTTAGTGAGAACGAAATTAACAATCATGAGAGAATAAATACTACAAAATTCCATCCAGTGAGAGCGAAATTAGCAAACGCGAGAGAATCAATACTACAAAATCCCATCCAGTGAGAGCCAAAATCGCAATCACGAGAGAATCAATAATACAAAATTCCATCCAGTGAGAACGAAATTAACAATCATGAGAGAATCAGTACTACAAAATTCCATTCAGTGAGAGCCATATTCGCAATCACGAGAGAATCAATACTACAAAATCCCATCCAGTGAGAGCCAAATTCCCAATCACGAGAGAATCAATATTACAAAATTTTATCCAGTGGGAGCGAAATTAGCAAACACGAGAGAATCAATACTACAAAATTTCATCCAGTGAGAGCCAATTTCGCAATCACGGGAGAATCAATACTACAAAATTCCATCCAGTGAGAGCCAAATTCGCAATCACGAGAGAATCAATGCTACGAAATTCCATCCAGTGAGAGCCAAATTCGCAATCACGACAGAATCAATACTACAAAATTCCATCCAATGATTGCCAAATTCGCAATCACGAGAGAATCAATACTACAAACTTCAATCCAGTGAGAGCCAAATTCGAAATCACGGGAGAATCAATACTACGAAATTCCATCCAGTGAGAGCCAAATTCGCAATCACGGGAGAATCAATACTACAAAATTCCATCCAATGATAGCCAAATTCGCAATCACGAGAGAATCAATACTACAAAACTTTATGCAGTGAGAGGAAAATTCGCAATCACGAGAGAATCAATACTACAAAATTCCATCCAGTGAGAGCCAAATTCGCAATCACGGGAGAATCAATACTACAAAATTCAATCCAATGATAGCCAAATTCGCAATCACGAGAGAATCAATACTACAAAATTCAATCCAGTGAGAGCCAAATTCGAAATCACGGGAGAATCAATACTACGAAATTCCATCCAGTGAGAGCCAAATTCGCAATCACGAGAATCAATACTACAAAATTTCATCCAGTGAGAGCCAAATTCGCAATCACGATGGAATCAATACTACAAAATTCCATCCAGTGAGAGCCAAATTCGCAATCACGGGAGAATCAATACTACAAAATTCCATCCAATGATAGCCAAATTCGCAATCACGAGAGAATCAATACTACAAAATTCAATCCAGTGAGAGCCAAATTCGAAATCACGGGAGAATCAATACTACGAAATTCCATCCAGTGAGAGCCAAATTCGCAATCAGGGGAGAATCAATGCTACAAAATTCCATCCAATGATAGCCAAATTCGCAATCACGAGAGAATCAATACTACGAAATTCCATCCAGGGAGAGCCAAATTCGCAATCACGGGAGAATCAATACTACAAAATTCCATCCAATGATAGCCAAATTCGCAATCACGATGGAATCAATACTACAAAATTCCATCCAGTGAGAGCCAAATTAGCAATCACGAGAATCAATACTACAAAATTTCATCCAGTGAGAGCCAAATTCGCAATCACGATGGAATCAATACTACAAAATTCCATCCAGTGAGAGCCAAATTCGCAATCACGTGGAATCAATACTACAAAATTCCATCCAGTGAGAGCCAAATTCGCAATCACGACAGAATCAATACTCCAAAATCCAATCCAGTGAGAGCCAAATTCGCAATCACGAGAGAATCAATACTCCAAAATCCCATCCAGTGAGAGCCAAATTCGCAATCACGATGGAATCAATACTACAAAATTCCATCCAGTGAGAGCCAAATTCGCAATCACGACAGAATCAATACTACAAAATTCCATCCAGTGAGAGCCAAATTCGCAATCACGAGAGAATCAATGCTACGAAATTCCATCCAGTGAGAGCCAAATTCGCAATCACGAGAGAATCAATACTCCAAAATTCCATCCAGTGAGAGCCAAATTCGCAATCACGAGAGAATCAATGCTACGAAATTCCATCCAGTGAGAGCCAAATTCGCAATCACGAGAGAATCAATACTCCAAAATCCCATCCAGTGAGAGCCAAATTCGCAATCACGAGAGAATCAATACTACAAAATCCCATCCAGTGAGAGCCAAATTCGCAATCACGAGAGAATCAATACTACAAAATTCCATCCAGTGGGAGCCAAATTCGCAATCACGAGAAAATCAATACTACAAAATTCCATCCAGTGAGAGCCAAATTCGCAATCACAATGGAATCAATACTACAAAATTCCATCCAGTGAGAACGAAATTAACAATCATGAGAGAATCAATACTACAAAATTCCATCCAGTGAGAGCGAAATAAACAATCACCAGAGAATAAATACTACAAAATTCCATCCAGTGAGAGCCAAATTCCCAATCACAAGAAAATCAATACCACAAAATTCCATCCAGTGAGAGCCAAATTCGCAATCACGACAGAATCAATACTACAAAATCCCATTCCAAATTCGCAATCACGATGGAATCAATACTACAAAATTCCATCCAGTGAAAACGAAATTAACAATCATGAGAGAATCAATACTACAAAATTCCATCCAGTGAGAGCCAAATTCGCAATCACGAGAGAATCAATACTACAAAATCCCATCCAGTGAGAGCGAAATTCGCAATCACGAGAGAATCAATATTACAAAATTTTATCCATTGGGAGCGAAATTAGCAAACACGAGAGAATCAATACTACAAAATTCCATCCAGCGAGAGCGAAATAAACAATCACGAGAGAATCAATACTACGAAATTCCATCCAGTGGGAGCGAAATTTGCAATCACGAGAGAATTAATACTACGAAATTCCATCCAGTGAGAGCCAATTTCGCAATCACGAGAGAATCAATACTACAAAATTCCATCCAGTGAGAGCCAAATTCGCAATCACGAGAAAATCAGTACTACAAAATTCCATCCAGTGAGAGCCAAATTCGCAATCACAAGAAAATCAATACCACAAAATTCCATCCAGTGAGAGCCAAATTCGCAATCACGTTGGAATCAATACTACAAAATTCCATCCAGTGAGAGCCAAATTCGCAATCAGGAGAGAATCAATACTACAAAATTCCATCCAGTGAGAGCCAAATTCGCAATCACGATGGAATCAATACTACAAAATTCCATCCAGTGAGAGCCAAATTCGCAATCACGGGAGAATCAATACTACAAAATTCCATCCAGTGAGAGCCAAATTCGCAATCACGAGAGAATCAATACTACAAAATTCAATCCAGTGAGAGCCAAATTCGAAATCACGGGAGAATCAATACTACGAAATTCCATCCAGTGAGAGCCAAATTCGCAATCACGGGAGAATCAATACTACAAAATTCCATCCAATGATAGCCAAATTCGCAATCACGAGAGAATCAATACTACGAAATTCCATCCAGTGAGAGCCAAATTCGCAATCACGGGAGAATCAATACTACAAAATTCCATCCAATGATAGCCAAATTCGCAATCACGAGAGAATCAATACTACAAAATTCAATCCAGTGAGAGCCAAATTCGCAATCACGAGAATCAATACTACAAAATTTCATCCAGTGAGAGCCAAATTCGCAATCACGATGGAATCAATACTACAAAATTCCATCCAGTGAGAGCCAAATTCGCAATCACGTGGAATCAATACTACAAAATTCCATCCAGTGAGAGCCAAATTCGCAATCACGACAGAATCAATACTCCAAAATCCAATCCAGTGAGAGCCAAATTCGCAATCACGAGAGAATCAATACTCCAAAATCCCATCCAGTGAGAGCCAAATTCGCAATCACGATGGAATCAATACTACAAAATTCCATCCAGTGAGAGCCAAATTCGCAATCACGACAGAATCAATACTACAAAATTTTATCCAGTGAGAGCCAAATTTGCAATCACGAAAGAATCAATACTACAAAATTCCATCCAGTGAGAGCCAAATTCGCAATCACGAGAAAATCAGTTCTACAAAATTCCATCCAGTGAGAGCCAAATTAGCAATCACGAGAGAATCAATACTACGAAATTCCATCCAGTGAGAGCCAAATTCGCAATCACGGGAGAATCAATACTACAAAATTCCATCCAATGATAGCCAAATTCGCAATCACGAGAGAATCAATACTACAAAATTCAATCCAGTGAGAGCCAAATTAGCAATCACGAGAATCAATACTACAAAATTTCATCCAGTGAGAGCCAAATTCGCAATCACGATGGAATCAATACTACAAAATTCCATCCAGTGAGAGCCAAATTCGCAATCACGAGAGAATCAATACTACAAAATTCCATCCAGTGAGAACGAAATTAACAGGAAAGACATGGTATGTTCTATTTTTTATTCTACAGTTACATCGCAACTCAGATGTTACATTGTATTTAGATATCAAAAACTTTTTTGCACGAAATAAATGCAGTCATGCACCAAGAAAACTCCTACATGTATTTCACTATCCTATCCCACCTTTTATTCTTATAGCTATTTAAATCAGTCAATATTAAAAAGAAATAATACTTTCTATAAGGAGCATTAGGCCCATTTGCAACAATTAGTATATCAAATATATGTAACGTTAGTATGGGGGGAGTTGACAAGTACCGTACCTCCCACCAGGCGTCACAATCACCACGACCTCCGCTACACTTACAGTCGAGAAGAGGGACGAGATATGGATCAAGTTTGTGACACCTGGAGTTTTACCAAGGACGCAACCTTCTGAGCGTTTGCCTTCAAGCACATACTCGATCTCACGAGACTGCGGTTCTCCGTGTCATGGAAGGAGTGCCCAATGAATTACACTTCGCTTAATTGGGCAGCAAGACTCGTGATGAAAGAGTGCGAAGCCTTTCAACGCATCTCATAGATGGACTCTCACAATCAACCACTAGTGACCGAAATGCACGGTTGGCAGCTCAGCAATGCGCTAAGGACTGAAATTTTGGTCGAGTTTAACATTATACAATCGCTAAACTGTCTGTATACAGTTTCCTCGGCTCAATTTTGTGGTTTCTCCTAATAATTATCACCAGATCATCAACGTTACCGCTAACTCCTCCGGGATTTCTCGACTGCCCTCAAGCAGAGAACCCGCAGGTTCCTCATGCAATTTATCGTCACAAATGAATCACTGGTAACCAATAATAGGGGAATCCGATCGCCCACATTTCGTCGTACTTTGAGGAAGTCAAAATGACCGCAATCAACGGCCACTATCACGGTACAAAATGCGCTCAAAGCAAATAAACGCGACCCGGGTGAGGATTTAATTAAATACTTCGATAGAATTCGATCATTTCACCACAAGCGTTACACAAACCACTAATTCAGCGAGCCTCAAAAGTCGCCACTTACGCTATCATGTCAACACTACAGGTTTACTTATGTGCATGCATAAAATAAGTCAAAAATTTCCAAAATGGAAGCTCACATACCCGAACTCTTTAGCGCAAACTTGGAACCAGGCGTAGCAACGACCACACCAAAGCCCAACATTTCATATATGCCGCTATGCACACGAAAAGGGTATTGGGTATGAACAAAGCAAAATAATTGCCATAGGAAAAATTACTATGCAGAATTTTTTGCAAACATAATTATAACACTTGTACAAGATTTAAAAATACGATTGTATCATTATCGTTATTCTTATTGCACAGTTTAGTTAAGAATACGCCTTTTCTTATATTTTCACCACTATTTATTGAATTTTTAGGCAAACTTTTTCAGTTAGTTTTACTCATTTGGACAGCAACACTGAAAAATACTACAATACTGTAGCACACATGTTTCTTTGACCTCACCATTTAGACGAGAGGCAGGAACACAACGTGAATCTCCCGACATCGACAATGGCCATTGCGCAACCTTTTATTAACTCGCCATTGGTCAATCTTTCTGTATAAGGCAATAAATGCGTCTTAGAACATTCAATCTTCTCGTATTAGGCATGGGCGCAGAGGCGGAGAGACGAATGTGGAAATCCCTGCAAATGTAGCCTGTGTGAGTAATGCGTGTAGTCTCTAGCGTACACTCAGCTGTGGACAATGAAGGACTCTGACAGTTATTTATATTTAACCCAAATACAATGTAGTTGCAACTTAACATGGCAATATAAGTACTCAGCGCCAGTGATTTTGCGTTTGTTGCCTATCCAGCTCTAAGCCTCTTCTACGGTCGCTTGAATGGTGCTTGTACCTTCGTCCATGGGATGGTCTCTAGGCCACGCTAGCAGTTGCAATCATTTTCGCGTGTCAAGCATAGTTATTTAGATGATGAGTGTAACCAAATTTTGGGCACACCCCTCCGTAATATTTTATTATAGGTATAGCATTCATCGATAGGCAGATTCTTGTGCTTACTGTTGACACTTAGGTTTTGAATGTCTTTCTTTTTGAAGAGACATGTATTTATCGCTTGTTTTGTGCGAAATGCCATTCCTTTAAGATAGTTAGATTTGAATGATTTTTGCTTGACGTTAACTTCTCTCATTGCGATCGGCGGTGTCACTGCTGCTGATGACACGGTGGACCGTATGCCTGACAAATCATCCTCCTCTTCTGCCACTTCCTATAATTCGAGGTTTCATTAAGTTAGATAAAAATAATCACAAGGATAGTCTACCTGTCCGTGGGGGTCTGCAGAGATCTGCAGCATGTGGGTGGGTTTAGTCCCCATAACCTCCACGTTCAGGACACCGCACTCGTGGTGAGCCTTTAGTTTTGTGTGTGAACACGTAGCACAGTGAGGCTGAGTCATTACTAACTTTCAAACCGCTGCAGGCCTGGGATGGTGCACGGATTATCAGGGCGCTTTCATATCATACCAACACACGGACTCCTTTTCACCCACCACAATCAGCACAGTTGGTAGTCTCAAGCGTACCGATTAATTGTTTTGGGTGGAGCAGCGTCAACACGAATGTGCATTTGTGCCTCAGACGTAAGCACTACCGATCCACTTTCCTCTTTGCGAATGTGACGTTGTCCCAAGTGACGGTGTCATGTATTGACTTCGCTTTCGGGGACCATTAATCCTCTCTAATCCAGCACAAAATGCAGCACTTTCTGCGACTAATAGTCAGGGTTCTTTTGACAACCCGATTTCATTAAATCCTTTCTGATTCCACTTTGTGGCATGGTCGGAGGGCACAGTGGCTTAAAAGTAGGGTCATGTGAATAAAGGCGGGGTGCAAATTGTCTCTTGTAGGTAACGTTTTGCGTCTGTTCATCCTAACCAGCTTGCTCCAACTTCCGTGCTGTCCAGCCATATTGCTTAGCTATGTTGTGTAGAGGCAATGAGGAGATGGAGGAGATGTCAGGCAATCACTTGATTGACGTCTTCACTGATAGACGCTCCGTACACATCAGGGTTATACCGTTTTCCTATCGAGAATAGCAATTCTGCCAAATGTGGAAATGTGGTCACTGATGAAAAAGAGACGTCACTATCGACCTTCTGCTTGTAGTCTCAACAGATTTACCCATCAGCGACAGATGTCTCTCTGATCTCTGGCTAAAATTTGGCCTCCTACATTAGGACTTACAGTAGCTGTCTTTTATGATAAGGTTGGCTTGCAACCAGCACTACAAGGTATTCCCGTCGTCGTAGCTAGGTCACGTGGTTGCATTGCGGCGAATGCATCACCAGCGTTTAGGTGGACTAGGAGGCTACTTGCGTGACCTGAAGGCTATGCCGTGGAGACTAAGTGATGGGCGTAACCAAAGGCGGATTTAATCTACCTGCTAAAGCATTGCAATGCCTTCGACGGATTCTAATCTAAATGCTGCATGTTAGACTTGGCGCAGCAGCTTATGGGAAGCAATGAGAGTGGCACTAATTAGACCTTGTACAACCATCACCTCCAACAATGCTGACAGATGTTAGCACGAAGCATTTGAAGCTGGGTTTACTGGACTGCCTCCGCCTTACTTCTTTCCTCTCTTTCTTTAGCATGCCAAACAGCGGTGTCTTCCAAATAGCTGAACCTCACCTTGGGTCGTGGCATATTCTCCTCATCCCTGCAGTGTTTGCCTAAGTGGTTTCCTATGAAGCTAAGCAAATAAGGCATGGAGGCGGCCAAAAATTCTTTTTGAAATACACCTTCTCCCTGTGATGCGACTTTCAATATGACTTTCTACAATCCCACTTGCAAATACAGTTCTTTAGATCAACCTTGTGAGAAGAACACGTGACAAACGATGTTGAGGTCCTCCCTAATCCTATAACCTACTCAAGGCACTAATGCAAATCGACGACAATACAGTTCGCAACCGGGCGATTCCGTGGTTCCCTCCCAACAATCCTAACTAAACTGCACAATAATTTCACTTTCGATGGAGCAATGGCCTGTTCGTGGTTGTCATCTTCCTAATTCTCATTCTCTTTCCACAGTTCCGGGCTCCGAAGTAACAAAAAATAAGAGCATTTTAGAGGGCTTCCCCAAATGTCTTGTTTCAAGTTGTTCCAGCTTAACTGATTCATCTGTTCATTCATTTACCGACCCGATGCACCCTCTATCACCACAGCATTTAGCACAGTACTACAAAGGTCTGCACTTACTTATCCAAACCACCCAGCAAAAGCAGCGTAGCAACTCAACGACTACAATGCATTCCAAACAAGTCATTCCATGCCTCACTTACACCATTCTCAGCTCAGTTACCCGACAAAATAAGCAATGAAAACAAACAAAGACATCATCTACGTTAACTACACAAAGAATACAATCACAAGATTTGTCTCTCGCCTGCCAAGCAATCGTGCTTCTGACCACTCTCAAGTCTTTTGCACATCACGTCGTAAAAGCTCCATTCCAACAAATCTGACCAGTTGGTAAAGTTCCCTCCACGGCACTTAGTGCACCACAATCGCCAATTCGTCTGCACAGTAGCCAGCGGAGAGCCATCCAAGCCACCAAGGCTCTGAATGAATCGCGCCAGACTATCCATCTCACTCTACTCATCCTCCTCCGCATTTACAATCACCGCAATCGACAATGTTTGATGAGGTGCAAGGGATTCTAAGGTGGATGCAAAATCATCCCTCAGAAGGCGCGAAGCATCCGCCAAATAGATTATGCAGTCACAGCAGTCATGTCCATCTCGTTCTCCTGCAAATGATGCCACTCTAAAAATAAAACTCTTACCTCTTGCAGCCGAATGAACAGAAAAAATGCAGCCATGCATACCGACAATGCGCGTGTGAGATCGGTACGTGATCATTGAAAGGTAACCGAATAGCGGGATGTTGGATGCTTCCATCCACAGTGCGAATTCCCCCTCCGACATCGCTTTTACATTGTGATCTGGTAAAATGCTAAAGTGTGCAGTTCTCCGGGCTTTGCCACAAGCAGGCGCCGACATGAAACGCTCATAAGAGTCACTTTGCTCCTTCTGATATCGAATGGCTTCAGAAGCGTTTTGAAAAGAGGTAGTTGAGGACTGTGGGAAGAGTAGCTGGCAAAAACGTTTGTCTAACCAACTCCACCGGTTAATGTGATCATAGATGAGGGTGGGGAATGGGCATGTTGAGAGGATCCACCTCCAAACTGGAATGCTCTTGCATAGATCCACTGAATCCGGCACATCAAGAAATCCACAAATTCGCAACGCCAATTCAGGTCGAAGATCGGTGATTTTACACTGCGAACTATCTTCTGCTTGAAGCATCGAGAAAGTGGGTCACCATGACTGGGAATGGAAATGGCATTAACAAAATTTGATGCGAGACAAACAAATAAACAAATAAACGAGTTCAATTCGGGAAATGACAAGTGAGATATGCGGCAAACAATTAAAGGCTACTGCAACTCACCAATGCTGAAAGGTGCTAACATATGCGATTTGCATGACAACGATCCAAAAAGTCACGCCTTGAGGCTAGTGCACCGATCCTTTCCGTATCGCCCAGTTTCAAAGCCACGTGACCACGACGTCTGCACACTTCTTCCTCGTATAACTAGGAGGCAAGCAATAATTCAACATCACAATCTGCGCTACGTCAACTTGTACCAACAATGACATCAATGCTATCGCATCTCATTAATTATAGACAACTGCTTCATGTGACAGCAAACCATTCCCCTGGTGGTCGTTGCGTCATAGATTTGCTACTTGTTGCGAAAACGATTGGACTTATCTACCACAGAAGAAAACATTGTGTAAGCGGAATAACGAGCTGCAAAATGTTTTTGAAGTAGGAAGGATGCGACACTGCGATGAGGGGTTGAATTAAAATGAATCCCACTATCACCTGCATAAATATACCTTATTTGTCTATTCCATGAGCCAAAGCGACAGAACAACAAGAACACATCAACAGTTTTAACTCTCTTCTCGTTTCGGATCTGTTCACGCCTGCTTGACAACGTGCTTCTAGCTATAGGCATGACACACATTAAGCAACAGATAAGTCACTCATCTCAGATACAACCGTTTCATGCTCCCACTTTTGACTACCACTTGTGTTCTCTCCCTATCCCGATGTGCAGTCACGCGCATATAAGGCTTAAGCAGTAAGCAAACTCGCCATTTTCCTTATAGTACTGTGTATTCTATGGAAGATGCTGTGGAGTGCCCCAAGTTGCGATTATTTCTATCACTTTTGTCGCTCAAGCACCTAATGTTTCGGATTGCAAAACATGTTCCGAAATTTCGAGAGATAGATACCAAAATTAGTCTTCGAGGGGAGTGTGCACCTTGTTTCTCTTAATAGCGTCCAATCTTCCCTTTGTGACTGCTTATTTCCAGTAGAGGCTTCGTTGCCCAAAAGTCGGTTTTGTCAATGAAACGATTCAAATCTGCGGGCGAGTGAGACAAATAATGCAGCTTCCATGGACTAGCCATGATTGTGTCACTCACATCGCAAGTCGCCCTACCCTTCCACGCATTAGTTCCACAAACTAATCCATCGAGGGCGTGAATTATTTACGCTGGTGTGAACATTACAAAATTGCTTCTACGGGATACTATAATAGCGTAATGCTCAAACATTTTAGCAGATAGCAAAAATAACTACTCACTTAATTCGGACAGAGGTAAAAAAGTGGACTGACGGTTAACTCTCAAATGGCCTCAGGAAATGGTCACAAAGTGCTCGATTTCACAACCATTCAAGCCGTGTGTAAGCAGAACGATTTCAAAGGCGCACAAGTAGATGCCTCAATTAACCTTTTCTCAGGTTAATTGCAAAAACCTCTCTCCCACATGATTCTCTCAATCAGAAAACCTATCATTAATGCGTTCCACTTTGCCCCCTGCACGTACGAATTCCATCGGGAATAAAACAGCCATGCAAATGAAAGTGAAGCACACATTCTTTCAGACAAACTACAAGAAACCCCATCATCTCTTGCGTGAATCCTAACCATGAATATCATCAAATAGATAGCTCCACTCAATTCCACTTGGAACCCAGATATACCGGAAATTCTACATTCTACTTCAGCACCTGGCAAGCAAATGTTTGGATAACTGACGTAAGCGAACATCTGGACCCACTCAAGTCAACGAGATTACGGTCGACTTCGTCGTTCGCCTTAACCCACAAGTAGGGTCGACAATTGGCATCATTGGGATTGACCGACCCGTCCAAAACAAAACGAACCAACCGAGCAATCATTCCATTTCAACTCCTCACTTACTCACTCACTCCTACTTTACGGTGCTTAACCCACAATATAAATGACACGACGACATTCATTGGGTTTCTACCCCACTAACTTTCCACTTTCACTAAGTTCTTACAAGCTTGCTTGATAAAACCAGCTTTGTAATCAAAGAGCATCATTGTGCAAAGTCCTCAACATACATCACGGAACTGCAAACGGGATGATGTAGGGTAAATTG
Organism: Taenia hydatigena; assembly: GCA_036345935.2. Taxonomy (NCBI): domain Eukaryota; kingdom Metazoa; phylum Platyhelminthes; class Cestoda; order Cyclophyllidea; family Taeniidae; genus Taenia; species Taenia hydatigena. The sequence goes on from JADWOT020000927.1 coordinate 27,867, forward strand.
TGAACGACACCAATAACAATGGTCCCGAAGTTGACCCGGCTGCAGAAAAAGTAACGACTCACTTTTCCGCTTACGTAGTTTGGCACGATGACTGACATGAATTCGATTTAACATCGTCAAAAAAACTCAGTGACTCACTCGAAACGAAATGATTCAACCCTTTCCATCAAGACAGGACTTCAGGCCTCACTAATTTTGGGCCAGAATCAACGGCGCGGCTCTAACGCCCTCAGAGTTGCACAAAACCATTCAACACCAAACGCGTATGATAGTCCTGTTCCAATACAAAAAAAGTTTGTGTATATCCTGATACACTGGCATAAGTGTGGATGTTTATATTTCCTGAATAGGCAGCTCCTTCAATCTACTGAAGACAAATGGAAACGGAGAAATTCAACGCATATTTGTCCGTTATCCAGAATTAAACAACATCAGAGATCTGCGACAATCCTCAACACCCTGTAACGGCATGCTAAGCAAGACTGCGAGACACTATTGGCCTACCTGCCTGGTCCAGCACAACGTCCAACTCAAGGTAAGTGGTAACGGCGTGGTCACGCTTGGAACTGGGCTATGGCAGTCAAAAATCCTCTATTTGTTAGCATGTTAGGTTCATCTCAAAAATAAGTTACCTCCACCAAACCTCGCGAATCTAACCTTAGGCGAACAAATCATAAGTGAATGTATGGACTGAAAGCGCTGAGTAGGCTCAGTAGCAGATCGACAACCATAGATAGCGCCAAAAACTACCAAGGGCAAAAGTATAGAGTGGGCAAGGAGTGCCAGAACAGCCGCATTTCCAAATCTATGTATTTCATTCACAAAACACCTGTTCACTACACAACTGGTATTTAGCCGTTATCTCTATGCTCATGCACAGACTCTCCGAATTCACCACAGTTGCGACTGATTTTCGACAAATAGGTAATGCAACGAAATTGGAAAGTGGCACAATTAATCACCAGATCAAAATAGTAGAGAAGGTATCAATCGCACCCCTTAATGCTCAGAAAAGTCACACAGATTTCACACTGACAAAATCGGCTGTCTTACGCATTAAATCCACTACCCAAAAGGAGGTGCATACTTTAATTTACACCACGCACAAAAATAAGTGCACAGCCACTAAGTCCAGTCCACAACACTCAGCCAGAAACACATGTTACAAAGCTTTAACTTAGTAGACATAAAATGGGAAGGAAACGAGACATGGATCAATAACCATTACTATAAATAAATACGCACTCACCTTCGCTGGCTACGGATTCGCAAGTGCCAACAGATGACACACGAAGATGCAACACGCGCCTGCCATCCTTGAACCTGAGTTCTCGTACACATTAATCAACAATGTAAAACAAAAACTCTAAATTAAATTCAAACAAATTTAATTTAAAAATATTACATTGTTGTGCTTCTCATATTTAATGCAATTGTTGATGTTTAAGCACTGGAAATTCTAAAGTATTTTTCTTGTCTGCTATGGGTCATTTGTGGGTGTCGCTGGGCAAAATTAAACGTCTTTTAACCTATCTTTTAGATTGAGTACGCACTATAAGGCACTGTTGGTTACCTTTTTCTTACGGAGAAGACTCTGATTTCGCGGCCTATGCGCACCTTGAAAGGGGAGACACTAGCTGATGCGTGAACTGTAGACCTAATTTGTGCAATTGAGCTCGTCATCTATCCCCTAAGGTCTTTCCCTTAACTTTTTGTTGCAATTGGCTGTTTGTTAGCGCTGTAAGCTTATCGTGTGAGGTCGGTTAGCGAGCTTTTTTAATGGAAAAATGAGCATTCCTATTGAGAACGAGTTTCAGTTGACAGAAAATAAAAAAGCATCTAGGCTGCGATGAACTTGTTGGAAATGGGGTAAGTGAAGTCATGCTCTGTGAGCTAATCGTCAGCTTTTTATTAAATGTTCTATGTTCTAAGAGGAATAGCTTATCTCGCCTCGGCTGTTACTATTGCACAACGGAGGAAAGTCAAGCACGTCGCATTCTCACTCAGTGTCCAAGCCCCTTCAAAACACCTCCTCTATTTTGGCCTTCGACAAATTGGGCCGCAACTTAATGCCACAAACAGTCGGTGAGAAATCTCTACCTCTGTAGACAAGTATGGAGCATTCTTGTTAGCAAAATGACTTCATTGTCAAGGCACGTTGATGCATGTTTCCATAAAATGGAAACAAATGTAAGCTCTATCATACTTTTATGCGGAAGAACGACGAGATGCTGGAACAGTTCAGAATAAGCAACACTTTATGATGTGTTTTGCCTCAAAAAAGCAGCTGTTGGGAGCACTGGGCAGGGCAGAAGTACTGACGCTCATCGATTCAAATCCGATGCACAAATTTAGTCCATTTAAGTCACTGCGGTGTGGCACGCACGAATACTAGTTCCTTACAGCAGCCAATCTTGCTTCCATCCACTGGCAGTCTCGGTGGCTCAGCAAACAGCACTTCGATGCTTCGGTAGTAAAAATGTAATTATTTTGGAAAGATTAGAATTAAACTCCTATCGAACCGCCTAGCTCTCGTGTTGCCTTAGCCTTCTCTTTCCATTCCAACATATCATGCATTCGATACTGTCAGGACATTTGGTCAAAGCAGTAAAACTAGTTTCTTGAGCATCAAGAATAAAAGTAGTGTTTGATTAAAAATTTCTCAATTACTACACTGAAGAACCATGGTCTTACAAACATCTGTCAAAAACATCAAACTTCTCTCACATTGGCCAGAGCCCAAAATCGACAGTTGGGTCGGCCCTTGCAGGTTATATTTTGTGTGGAAATTAGGGCCTACACCTTCTAGTCCTTCTTGAAAACGTGTCTTTTTGAGGACAATTTTATTGGAAGAGGCTGACCCAGCTAAACATCAAATAGCAGTGATTTGCACTTCCATTAACACCTGAATTCTACTAATTTACCTATTTTTTTTTTATTGGTCAAGGCACTAGCAATTAGTCCACTTCAGGCATTATTTAACCATCCCTACGCCCGTACCTTCATCCCACCATGCACTCATTCATCTATCCACCCTTTTGAACAGACTCCCAGCATAAGTTGCCGTTCGACAACCAAAATAATATGTGATTTGAAGGAGAATGTTTTGTAGGAGCGCTCAATGTAGTTTAAATGGTAAGCGTATTTTGAGATTTATCTACTTTATAGGCATTTGTTGACCTCGCTCTCACTCGTGATACCAGCATTTCAGCTCATCTACATGTAGCACCAGAGCAGAATCGAGTGTGATTCGCCTGATCATTGGTGTCCAGCAAGAATCTTCTTTTACCACCACACCCACAAGTGTCACCTCTACATATGACACTCAACTATTTAAAAGGCAAATGCACCTAATTTAAAACTGCATAAATAAAGTGAGATTGGACAACGGAAGATGACAAAGTAAAAGAAGTCGAGTAATTATGTTTACACCGAAGTTCGTTTAGTAAGCAACCATTTTACAACGCGGAACATGTCTTGTTTAGCAGCTAATTTGCATATTTATGCTATCTTTGGCTTGTTTACCTAAAATGATCGCCCATGGGGTCGTAAACAGTGTATCGTTTGCGGTGGATTGGCCTTGACACGGTCATCCTACGCGCCCTCTCAGTGTCAGGCCATGGCGTAAATTGGACTGCGTGAACAACATGCACCCCAACCAACACTAGTTCTTCCAGCATCGCAATGCCTGCGCCTTCCATCAGGAGATAACATTTAAATCGCCCTTATTTTAGCAAATAAAATTTGCGAATACTACACCCTAGCTGGATAGAATGCAACCGTAAGCCTTCTTCGTGGATCACAATGCCGTGTCTACGTGAATCCTGGCACGAGTAGAAGCCTTTTCCTCAAAAGCTGTGCTAAAGCACGTGTTTATCTTGATTATTGTCAAACGGTCAAAAAGGGCCCAAGTGCAAATGATCCAACCGAATGGGATTACTGGAGGCTGATGTAGCTCAGAATGCAATGGACTGGATTGGACAGTACAGAACTGAGAAGGATGTCAAGTTAGAAAAGCGAAGATGTTGCTTGACAATAAATTAATAATAATGCACAATTCAAAGTAGTCCCCTAGAAGCACCATCATTCCAACACTTTTATATCCGTTTTATGTTTGATGGACTTTTGTGGAGATGGATTTCAACAGGATGCAGTTGCATTCCCAACTCCAAGTTGGAGAATTGCAGCTTAACCTGTCTTCGAGAAGAACAAAACAATGAAGAGTAACATTAGGAAACTGCAACAGCAGGACAAATGGCAATCGCATGGCTTGCATCAAATCGGCATTATTTTGTGGAGAAAGAAAAAATTAATGCATTTAGAGAGGAAGTGAGGTAGAAAGTGAAAGAAGTGGGATGTGTGGTGATGATGACCAGATAAGTTAATGGGATTGAAATAGATCTGTAGAGAACCTGACCCTGGAGGGATGGGAATTTGAGACCAAGTCAATTAGCCGAAATTCAGCACTTATTCCAAAATCATCTGCAGTCTCTGTGAAAAGATAAAGTTAATAAAGCACAAACAATAAAATTGGTTGTTTATAGGCAATTAGGACTTCTTCAATTTGAAAACTAAGGAAAGGGCAAAGATCCACATCACCAAGATTTTGCTCTCTTTTGAGCGTCTTATGTTAGAAATCTGTAAAAATTATTTCAGTTGTACAATTAATACCTAAGTCTGCAAGAAGCTTACTCTGGCAGACACAAGGCCACCGTTGATTATTGCGACATTGAGGAAACGACACATCTTTTCCCCATAATTTGAAAGCATCCCAGCCTTTTACTCTGATTATCTCTTCAACATGAATGTTGATGTTTGGCGGTGCTTAAAAGATTTTAATGGATCAAGTTAAGTGTCGGATTTATCGACTAGGTAAGGGTTCACCTTTGCGTGGAACCATGATGAGTCAAGAAGCTAGCTGTCACTGCTGCATCCACTTATCTAAAATAAATCCTTCATGCGACCTTTAGGTGCGTAGCTCTTTTGTTGGCTCTTTGGACATATCCACTGCGCTCAACTCATTGAAACTCCTAAAATGAACGCTCTTAAATATAATCGTGCCGCATTAACTATCCAAATCGAGGAATGCCCATTTTCTTGACAATGTACGCTGCATGAAACATGACTGCTGCTGCAAAATCATCGCGGTCAATTCTCCTTGTCAAGCTGAGGTCATCACCGCAAAAAAAATGGCTCCACTGCTCTCTGTTGATCTTGTGGATTCCCCACAACTTAAAAAGTTCTAAAAACCATTGTTTTTAGATGATGACGTCCACCAAGGAACGTGATTTCCCATGAAAACCTTACCATTACTTTCACAGTTACATGCAACATGAGAATTCATACGTTTGGAGAATTTGCAAACTCATAACTACAATTTTTTTACAATAATTCGTTTCCGAATAATTTGGAACCCTTGACATCCTTTGTTGGAAGACAAATGATGAGTCACAGTCTATCTAAATTACACGTCCGCCTTCCTATTGTATCGCGCAACTTCGCCTTGGTTAGTAAAGTTTTCTTCTCAACTGCCCCTTCTACATCCATCGCTTGCGTTTATTTGCTCAATGCTGAAGCCATCACTTCACAAAAGCTGTCATATGACTTGTCAACATTGTGCTAAACCCGTTCTGCATCACCAAGCACCAGCGACTGCAGTTCATACCACAAGATTGGCATTATACTAGTGAGTGAAGGCACGACCTCATTGTGTAAATCCATATATCGTTGAGCGATCTTAAGAGTTTTGTTTACAACATCTCTACATCGATGAAGTCTCAACTTGTGTGTCCCCTCATCTCCTTAACACAATTGATTCTCGCATCATAGTGACGCAACTGTGCTTTTTTATTGTAGCAATTAAAAGCTCGAGAAGGTATCAGACAAATGATGACAAAACCTTGCATTCTACGGTGTGTTCCGTTCACTGCCCTCAAAGCCTTTCATCTATCAAAGATGCAGAAAATGAAAGAAGTGATTTGGTGGTTTTCTTGCTTATAAGTTGATTGATTAAAGGAGATAAGGGCATCCAATTTATTAGTGAGAACTGAAGAAATAGCTCTCTGCAGTGGCATCAAATGTACCACCATAAATGATAGCGTTGGATAATCTGTAAGGGGCAAGCTGAATAAGAAACTAAAAGACTAAAGGCAAAGGTCGTCAAACATTTCATCTTGCGGGTCCTTGACTGCATTGTGAGTACGTTCAGTGGTGTCACATGCCAATGACACACTTTGTGACAACACCACCAAAAGTTTTGACAGAAGTGAAGTATTTGTGAAGTAAGGAGGGAGAAAGGTTTACTGGAGACACTTTTTGATCTTGGAAAGACGAAGGTGTTTTGACTTGGTTGAGAACCAGCATTTGTGTAACTGATTTTCCCCACATTCTAGAGATCGTGCTCATCTTTCGTTCCATTTTTCATTTATGGAGATCCACATGGACCGATTATACAGCTATGGACGACCGATCTTGTCCACAGTCTGAGCGTGATGTTTGTGATCACACACCTTAGCTCCCACTCCAGCCTCGTGACGTAGAGCACCTTGCTGGAGTCATTGTCAGCCACACAACGTCAAATCTAACAAAACAAAACAGTGGCCATCATTTACCTTGGCAAACATTGTCTTTCCATACATTACATTTGCTCTTCTCGAATCATAAGTTTGGCTGATTGTGTCCGACTCGCACAAACACAATCTAACTCAAACTGGGCATTTGCTAATTCAGTGACATCAACGGAGTAAGTAAATTTGCTACCTTATGTTCCCAGTATCAGAGCATTGCCTTTGAATAACTAGGTGGAAAAAAAACATTGTCCACTTTGTGGTGCGGTGAAGTAGAGGACCGGTCACAAAGGAAGAGGCGTTGACAAAATGTAAAATTTGAAAGAGTGAGGCAGGGCATCATACGTCGCCGTCAACTTTGCATACAGGTGATGATGCTCGCACAAAACCAAGTCAGCTGCAATCTGATCGTCCGTCAATGAATGGATCACCTGGATAAAAAAAATTAGGGATAGTAGCAAAACGTGCCGATGGATCACATAAATGGAATCATAAAACGTGAGGATAAACATCAGCAAACCAAAGTTAGAAACAACTCAAAAAAAGATCAAAAAGAAATTCAAAGCAATAAAATAAGCAATCGGTGAAAGCAAACCTAGAATAAGCGTGTACATAAATAATGCGAAATTAAAAGAAGTAAAAGTTAAATCCAGATCCTAGCGCCGTTAAATAAAACAAAAGGCATTCAGTGAGAGCGAAATTCACAGTATCGGGTGGATTAATACGACAAAATAACATTTAGTTACAACAAAATTCACACCCTCGAGAGGATCAATACAACAAAATTGATAACATAAGAGCAAAATTCGCTCTGTCATACAAAAAAAACACTAAAAATGCATTAAATGAGAGCGAAATTCGCCGTTATTCAGATCAAAACTACAAAAATATGTATTTAGTGGGAGAAAAATTCGGTCTAACCCACAGAAAAATACTACAAACTTCATTGAGTGGTAGCGAAATTCGCTCGATCCTATAGATCAATACCAAAAAATTGTATTTATTTAGCGCAAAATTATGTCTGTCATGCAGAAGAACACTAAAAAATTGCATTCAATGGGAGCGAAATTCGGTCTGTCATGCAGATCAGTACTTCAAAATTGCATTCAGTGAGAGTCAAATTCGCACCGCGATGCGGATCAATACTAAAAATTGCATTCAGAGAAAGCGAAATTCCCTCGGTCATGCAGTGCATCGCTAAAAATCGAATACAGTGAAAGCCAAATTCGCTCTGTCATGCAGATCAATACTACAAATTTATATTCAGTGAGAGCAAAATTCGCTCTATCATGCAAACCAATACTACAAAATAGCATCCAGTGAGAGCGAAATTCGCAATCACAAGGGGATCAATACTACGAAATTGCATCCAGTGAGAGCGAAATTCGCAATCACGAGGGGATCAATACTACGAATTTGCATCCACAGAGAGCGAAATTCGCGATCACGAGGGGATCAATACTACGAATTTGCATCCACAGAGAGCGAAATTCGCGATCACGAGGGGATCAATACTACGAAACTGCATTCAGTGAGAGCGAAATTCGCAATCACGAGGAGACCAATACTAGGAAATTGCATCCAGTGAGAGCGAAAATCGCAATCACGAGGGGATCAATACCACGAATTTGCATCCATTGAGAGCGAAATTCGCGATCACGAGGGCATCAATACTACGAAATTGCATCCAGTGAGAGCGAAATTCGCAATCACGAGGGGATCAATACTACGAAATTGCATCCAGTGAAAGCGAAATTCGCAATCACGAGGGGATCAATACTACGAAATTGCATCCAGTGAGAGCGAAATTCGCGATCACGAGGGGATCAATATTACGAAATTGCATCCAGTGAGAGCGAAATTCGCAATCACGAGGGGATCAATACTACGAAATTGCATCCAGTGAAAGCGAAATTCGCAATCACGAGGGGATCAATACTGCGAAATTGCATCCAGTGAGAGCGAAATTCGCGATCACGAGGGGATCAATATTACGAAGTCGCATCCAGTGAGAGCGAAATTCGCAATCACGAGGGGATCAATACTACGAAATTGCATCCAGTGAGAGCGAAATTCGCAATCATGAGGGGATCAATGCTACGAATTTGCATCCACAGATAGCGAAATTCGCGATCACGAGGGGATCAATACTACGAAACTGCATTCAGTGAGAGCGAAATTCGCAATCACGAGGAGACCAATACTAGGAAATTGCATCCAGTGAGAGCGCAATTCGAAATCACAAGGGAACAATACTACTAAATTGCATCCACAGAGAGCGAAACTCGAAATCACAAGGGGTTCAATACCACGAAATTGCATCCACAGAGAGCGAAATCGCAATCAGGAGGGGAGCATTACTACGAATTTGCATCCAGTGAGAGCGAAATTCAAAATCAAGAGGGGATAAATAATACGAAATTGCATCCACAGAGAGCGAAAATCGCAATCACGAGGGGATCAATAATACGAAATTGCATCCAAAGTGAGCGAAATTCGCAATCACGAGGGGATCAATACCACGAAACTACATCCAGGGAGAGCGAAATTCAAAAACACGAAAGATCAATAATACGAAATTGCATCCACAGAGAGAGGAACTCGAAATCACGAGGGGATCAATGCTACAAAATTGCATCCAAAGTGTGCGAAATTCGCAATCACCAGGGGATCAATACTACGAAATTGCATCCAGTGAGAGCGAAAATCGCAATCAGGAGGGAACGAATCGCACGAAATTACATGCACAGAGAGCGAAACTCGCAATCACGAGGGGATCAATACTACGAATATGCATCCACAAAGAGCGAAATTCCAATCACGAGGGGATCAATACTACGAATTTGCATCCATTGAGAGCGAAATTCCCAATCACGAGGGGATCAATACCACGAAACTGCATTACAGTGAGAGCGAAAATCGCAATCACGAGGCGATCAATACTACGAAACTGCATCCAGGGAAAACGAAATTCTAAATCACGAGGGATCAATAATACAAAATTGCATCCACAAAGAGCGAAACTCGAAATCACGAGGGGATAAATAATATGAAATTGCATCCAGTGAGAGCGAAATTCGCAATCACGGGGGGATCAATACCACGAATTTGCATCCAGTGAGAGCGAAATTCGCAATCACGAGGGGATCAATACTACGAATTTGCATCCAGTGAGAGCGAAATTCGCAATCACGAGGGGATCAATACTACGAATTTGCATCCACAGAGAGCGAAATTCGCGATCACGAGGGGATCAATACTACGAAACTGCATTCAGTGAGAGCGAAATTCGCAATCACGAGGAGACCAATACTAGGAAATTGCATCCAGTGAGAGCGAAAATCGCAATCACGAGGGGATCAATACTACGAATTTGCATCCATTGAGAGCGAAATTCGCGATCACGAGGGGATCAATACTACGAAATTGCATTCAGTGAGAGCGAAATTCGCAATCACGAGGGGACCAATACTTTAAATTGCATCCAGTGAGAGCGCAATTCGAAATCACAAGGGAACAATACTACTAAATTGCATCCACAGAGAGCGAAATCGCAATCACGAGGGGATCAATACTAAGAAATTGCATCCACAGTGAGCGAAATTCCCAATCACGAGGGGATCAATAATATGAAATTGCATCCAAAGTGTGCGAAATTCGCAATCACGAGGGGATCAATACTACGAATTTGCATCCATTGGGAACGAAATTCGCAATCACGAGGGGATTAATACCACAAAACTGCATCCAGTGAGAGCGAAAATCGCAATCAGGAGAGAACGAATCCCACGAAATTACATCCACAGAGAGCGAAATTCGCATCACGAGGGGATCAATCCTACGAAATTGCATTCAGTGAGAGCGAAATTCGCAATCACGAGGGGATCAATACCACGAAACTGCATCCAGGGAGAGCGAAATTCAAAAACACGAGGGATCAATAATACGAAATTGCATCCACAAAGAGAGGAACTCGAAATCACGAGGGGATTAATAATACGAAATTGCATACAGTGAGAGCGAAATTCGCAATCACGAGGGGATCAATACCACGAACTTGCATCCAGTGAGAGCAAAATTCGCGATCACGAGGGGATCAATACTACGAATTTGCATCCAGTGAGAGCGAAATTCGCAATCACGAGGGCATCAATACTACGAAACTGCATTCAGTGAGAGCGAAATTCGCAATCACGAGGAGACCAATACTAAAAAATTGCATCCAGTGAGAGCAAAATTCGCAATCACGAGGGGATCAATACTAGGAAATTTCATCTAGTGGGAGCAAAATTCGCAATCACGAGGGGATCAATACCACGAACTTGCATCGAGTGAGAGCAAAATTCGCGATCACGAGGGCATGAATACTACGAAATTTCATTTAGCGAGAGCGAAATTCGCAATCACAAGGGATCAATACTACAAAATTGCATCCAAATTGTGCGAAATTCGCAATCACGAGGGGATAAATACTACGAAATTGCATCCACAGAGAGCGAAATTGGCAAACGCGAGGGGATCAATACTAAGAAATTGCATGCAGTGAGAGCGAAAATCGCAATCGCGAGGGGATCAATACTACGAAATTGCATCCACAGAGAGCGAAATTCGCAAACGCGAGGGGATCAATACTACGAAATTGCATTCAGTGAGAGCGAAATTCGCAATCACGAGGGGATCAATACTACGAAACTGCATCCAGGGAGAGCAAAATTCGCAATCACGAGGGGATCAATACTAGGAAATTTCATCTAGTGGGAGCGAAAATCGCAATCACAAGGGATCAATACTACAAAATTGCATCCAAATTGTGCGAAATTCGCAATCACGAGGGGAACAATACTACGGAATATTCATCCAGTGAGAGCGAAATTCGCAATCACGAGGGGATCAATACTACGAAATATTCATCCAGTGAGAGCGAAATTCGCAATCACGAGGGGATCAATACTACGAAATTTCATCCACAGAGAGCGAAATTCGCGATTACGAGGGGATCAATACTACGAATTTGCATCCAGTGAGAGCGAAATTCGCAATCACGAGGGGATCAATACTACGAATTTGCATCCAGTGAGAGCGAAATTCGCAATCACAAGGGATCAATACTACAAAATTGCATCCAAATTGTGCGAAATTCGCAATCACGAGGGGATAAATACTACGAAATTGCATCCACAGAGAGCGAAATTGGCAAACGCGAGGGGATCAATACTAAGAAATTGCATGCAGTGAGAGCGAAAATCGCAATCGCGAGGGGATCAATACTACGAAATTGCATCCACAGAGAGCGAAATTCGCAAACGCGAGGGGATCAATACTACGAAATTGCTTCCAGTGAGAGCAAAATTCGCAATCACGAGGGGATCAATACTAAGAAATTGCATGCAGTGAGAGCGAAAATCGCAATTGCGAGGGGATCAATACTACGAAATTGCATTCAGTGAGAGCGAAATTCGCAATCACGAGGGGATAAATACTACGAAACTGCATCCAGGGAGAGCAATATTCGCAATCACGAGGGGATCAATACTAGGAAATTTCATCTAGTGAGAGCGAAAATCGCAATCACAAGGGATCAATACTACAAAATTGCATCCAAATTGTGCGAAATTCGCAATCACGAGGGGAACAATACTACGAAATATTCATCCAGTGAGAGCGAAATTCGCAATCACGAGGGGATCAATACTACGAAATTGCATCCAGTGAGAGCGAAATTCGCAATCACGAGGGGATCAATACTACGAAATATCATCCACAGAGAGCGAAATTCGCGATTACGAGGGGATCAATACTACGAATTTGCATCCAGTGAGAGCGAAATTCGCAATCACGAGGGGATCAATACTACGAATTTGCATCCAGTGAGAGCGAAATTCGCAATCACAAGGGATCAATACTACAAAATTGCATCCAAATTGTGCGAAATTCGCAATCACGAGGGGATAAATACTACGAATTTGCATCCACAGAGAGCGAAATTGGCAAACGCGAGGGGATCAATACTAAGAAATTGCATGCAGTGAGAGCGAAAATCGCGATCACGAGGGGATCAATACTACGAATTTGTATCCAAATTGTGCGAAATTCGCAATCACGAGGGGATCAATAATACGAAATTGCATTTACAGTGAGCGAAATTCGCAATCACGAGGGGATCAATACTACGAATTTGCATCCAGGGAGAGCAAAATTCGCAATCACAAGGGATCAATACTACAAAATTGCATCCAAAGTGTGCGAAATTCGCAATCACGAGGGGATCAATACTACGAAATTGCATTCAGTGAGAGCGAAATTCGCAATTACGAGGGGATCAATACTACGAAATTGCATCCACAGAGAGCGAAATTCGCGATCACGAGGGGATCAATACTACGAATTTGCATCCAGTGAGAGCGAAATTCGCAATCACGAGGGGACCAATAATACGAAATTGCATCCAGTGAGAGCGATATTCGCAATCATGAGGGGATCAATACTACGAATTTGCATCCACAGAGAGCGAAATTCGCGATCACGAGTGGATCAATACTACGAATTTGCATCCAGTGAGAGAGAAATTCGCAATCACAAGGGATCAATACCACAAAATTGCATCCAAGGTGTGCGAAATTCGCAATCACAAGGGATCAATACTACAAAATTGCATCCAAATTGTGCGAAATTCGCAATCACGTGGGGATCAATACTACGAAATTGCATCCCGTGAGAGCGAAATTCGCAATCACGATGGGATTAATACTACGAATTTGCATCCACAGAGAGCGAAATTTGCGATCACGAGGGGAACAATACTACGAATTTGCATCCAGTGAGAGCGAAATTCGCAATCACAAGGGATCAATACCACAAAATTGCATCCAAGGTGTGCGAAATTCGCAATCACAAGGGATCAATACTACAAAATTGAATCCAAATTGTGCGAAATTCGCAATCACTAGGGGATCAATACTACGAAATTGCATCCCGTGAGAGCGAAATTCGCAATCACGATGGGATTAATACTACGAATTTGCATCCAGTGAGAGCGAAATTCGCAATCACAAGGGATCGATACTACAAAATTGCATCCAAAATTGTGCGAAATTCGCAATCACGAGGGGATCAATACTACGAAATTGCATCCAGTGAGAGCGAAATTCGCAATCACGAGGGGATCAATATTACGAATTTGCATCCACAGAGAGCGAAATTCGCGATCACGAGGGGATCAATACTACGAATTTGTATCCAAATTGTGCGAAATTCGCAATCACGAGGGGATCAATAATACGAAATTGCATTTACAGTGAGCGAAATTCGCAATCACGAGGGGATCAATACTACGAATTTGCATCCAGGGAGAGCGAAATTCGCAATCACAAGGGATCAATACTACAAAATTGCATCCAAAGTGTGCGAAATTCGCAATCACGAGGGGATCAATACTACGAAATTGCATTCAGTGAGAGCGAAATTCGCAATTACGAGGGGATCAATACTACGAATTTGCATCCACAGAGAGCGAAATTCGCGATCACGAGGGGATCAATACTACGAATTTGCATCCAGTGAGAGCGAAA
>JADWOT020000921.1:0-49123 GCA_036345935.2 Taenia hydatigena
CAGCACCTTCAACTGTCCGATGGTTCTGACAAAGATGCGGAAACTTCAACAAGCTCACTCACACTACACCGGAATGTACAGACGTGAAACAGATGGGAAAAGAGGTGGAGGGGCGGGTGTGGGTAAATTGGCAGCCATGCACGAAGGCAGGTCAAGAAACAGAGAAATGAACGGCTTCTCCCACCTCTACCTGTCTATCTTGTCTGGGTCCTGTCGCCCAAGTAACTCATTAACCAAGTAAATGAAAAGTATGCAAAGTAAAAAATGAAGCTTAAAGCTGGCCAGTGTACTGAGATGCGGGAAGAGAGGGAGCGAACCAGCGCATTTGGCTAGGTCTCGAGGGCACGTCAATCGATTGCGAGCCGTCAAGCATATTCGCTAACATACAGCACTTCACGAAATCACTTGCCCCTTTTAGTGGTAGTATTCGAAGATCCCATCCACCCATCCATCGCCTGTGCCAACAAACTCCGACCCTACTAGCACGCCCGTACTTGTCGATACAAAACAAGATAAGGACGCCACCTCAGTCATGGCAAGGTTCTGCAATAATTCCAACCGCAGTGTAGGTTGTACGTCGGCTAGATCTCGAGGGCACGTCAATCGATTACTAGCCGCCAAGTTTATTCACCAGCACGTCTACCTTGAGGGCAACGTCAATCTCACACCTCTGTCCATGCCTCCGCTACCCGCCAATCAACTACTGGTCATGCGACAAAAACTAATAAAGCCAAGGCTAATTGCTACCATGACTAAAGCGAGAGCAGAGACCATGCTGGAGCTTCGTCATCACCACCACAGTGAGAAGGGTAAACAGGCCAAAGCACCTCCTCTCACCGTCCACGCCATTATCATAATACTACCCCTCAAATGGACACCTCATTTCATTCATTCATTCAATCATTCCCATTTCGAAGGCAACCATTCCAAACAGCCTCTTTTGACAATAATCAAGGAACAAAGTTTAGTGGTTTAGACAAGGAGCACCAAAGAGAGCCCAACCCATTCAAAGTCGTGTCATCTTCCCATGCCTCTTCGTCCGCTCATAACCACACCAACAACAAGCCGTGCCACGGAATGCGTTCGGTCTGTGATGCGATTTGAGCTTTCTCTAGACACATGGACACATGCATAATGCGCTCGGTGGACGGATTACTGCACTGGTAAACTACACGGAACAAAGCAGTAGAAACCCTGTGATCACTGACCCGCATAAACATGGTTCAAACACCCGTTTAAGGTCAGAGGCAGTCAGTGCGCACGCATCTCATGACGGAACGGACGTCATCAACCACCGTGGAGTGAGTGAATGAGCACAGTCCTGACCACCGTGCCGCCCGCGTCTCATCACACATGAATCATGTCCCCACTCAGTTTATCCATCCATCAAGACACTGAAAGTGCAACTGTCCTTTCACTACCGAGGTAAGGCGTCGACTATGTTTGCAATGCCCCACTGCAACATCCTCGACTACCTCTGAGCATAGCTTACCCTCCTCACCGACAACAAAACGAAAGAACTGCAAGGACCACCATTTAAGCAAGCCAATAGATTCGCCTTGCCACAGTTGAGCAGAAAGGAATAAGCATCGTTAGGAATACGACACACACCAGCAAGGCCGGACCGATCCAGCATACTGTACACGCGCCTGCAGGAATTGTACCCTCCGGTGGAAGCATTGATTGGAGGTGAGGCCACAAATCCATCGAGATCATCATAGGTCCCACCGATTACTCAAAAAAAAGAACGAGTCGGAAGTCAGCAATTGTGTGTCCACCACAGAAAGCCGAACGCAGTAACGAGGAAGGACAACTTTCCAGCACCAAGGTGATTCACCGCCATGGACTCACAATCAGGATACTGCAAAGTAGGGAAAGACAGTTTTAAATTCCACTGAAGAGGCATAACGATGCAGCAGTCACTTTCCCGAAACATCGCATATGATGCCTAGACGACATTCTTGGGTTTCGTGTGGGAATTTCGGGAGCACAACACTAGTCTGAGATGCAGGTTTGACCCCAAACCGAAGTTGTGCTTGTTTCAGCACTTCCCATCAACTTCCTGTCAATCTGCCTGACTGCAGTGCCTCATTTTGACTTTTAGCAATTCGGAGAGATTCATTTTCCACAATTGCAATGCCTCCTGTGAATATCGTAGACAGGTCCATCTGAGCCAGCCTTAAGTGCACTTAACGTACGCGCTCCAAACTGATCCCCATACATTCCGCAGGTAGAGGGAGAAAGGGAGAAACTGGCAAGTAAATTTGCATCTGAGTAAACAGATAGACAGGTAGGCCGCCGGATGGAGAAATAGACAAAGGTGAGGCAGACCCACAGCCAGACGACTCTAACCTCCCTAACTCCAACTAACCCTTCACCCTTACTAATAGGCAAACTAAATTCACGAAAGGAGGACACGGGTGCATGTAAATAAGCAAAGAAATTCGTAAAACCCGCAAAAAACCCCTATTAATAACAGTTGTGATGGTGAGAAGGGATACCATGGGCAGAGAAGGAAAGCTAGAATAATACCCCGACGGCTGTCGTCTGCGTGTGCTCATCATCGCTACACCTATGCCGCAGAAAAGGCGACGCACCACAAAAATGGACCGCACAACAGAGACACAGCAACTACTGATGCCACAGGACTAGGATGCCTTTGCCTACGTCGCCGAGACGCATGTTGACCGAATGTGAGACTAAAGGGAGGACGGCAACCACTCCCTGTTCTTGCTCATATCGCTACAAGGCTCGTCAACTAAGTATCGGACGTCGCATAAAGGGCAAACAGCTAAACAAGGCCCGATAATCTCAAGTGCTTGAATAAGGGAATGGAGCGAGGAGCGAGTGTATTGAGTCACTAAAGCTAAACCAACTTGTAGTAGCAGTGACGATATCAAACCGAATCCACACCATCCTGGTGAACGTTCCGATGTCATATCCCCCATCGTCGAAGCGAAGCAGATGGAAGAAGAGCCAGGATGATAGATGGATCGGTCGATAGAAAAACAAATGGTCGTGCACATAGATAGACCCATGGACATAAAAATGAACGGTTTCTCCTACCCCTGCCTGCTTATCCGTCCAAGCCCCTACCATCCAAACAACCCACTAAACAGATAAATCAGAAGCTCGTAAATAAACAAATGAATTCGAATGCTCGCCAGTGTACTGAGCTGCAGGAGAGAACAAACTCGCACACTTGTCTGTCTTGAGGAGACGTCAATCGGTTGTTAGCCAAGCATTTTCACTAACATGTCTAAATTGAGAGCAGAGTTAAGCCCATGCCTTTGTCTGTGTCTCCGCGACCTACCAATCAACTAGCAGTCACACGACAAAAGAAAATAGAGCCAAGGCTATTTATTGCTGTGACTAAAGCGAGGGCGGAGACCACTCCAGGGCTACTTCATTACCACAGTAGGAGGAAGGGGGTAAACAGATAGCAAAGTCATCATCACAGCACCACATTCCCAATGAACACTTCATCTATCGCTATTCAAAGGCAGCTATCACAAGAAGCTGCCTTTGGCACTAAACAAAGTCCGATTCACTCAAAGTCGTGTCCTTATCCTACGTCTGTCCCCTGTCCCTTTGCTCATACACAAAATTACATCAGCAAAGAAACCGACAAAACTGCCTGACATTCATTCATTCATTCATTCATTCATTCATTCATTCATTCATTCATTCATTCATTCATTCATTCACTCATTCATTCATTCATTCATTCATTCATTCATTCATTCATTCATTCATTCATTCATTCATTCATTCGGGAAGGCAATCTTCAAGTGTGCAAAACAATGAGGAGAGGAAAGGCAGCAGTAAACTTTTTAGTCACAGGTAAACCAATTAGGACACTCATTTGATACTCCTGTGTGTAGTGCCTATGCTACTACATGGACCTAAGGAGAAAAGTAAGAAGGGGAATGCTTAACTGGGGATGAACATTGTGACCCGCAGACTGCTGTATTACTCTACGCCAACACCCAGCATCCTCAACCCGACAACAGCACCTCCGTGATGCTGCAAAACAAACGCCAACGAATTGTCCCAATCACAATTCTTAAAAAGCATACCCATACACACTAAACCTGCTAAGTACAACCCTTCTCGCTTGGGCTAGGAAAACACTGCAAACAATGGACAAATGTCTGCCACAAAATCAGGCAAATTAAGTCCATGCCATGATCTGATGTCAATGAGCACAAACATCCAACACGACAGCGCTGCGTCAAGGCATCGAAACAACTAGCAGCAGCAGTGGGGCAGCATCGTAAACAGTTGCTCAAGGTTTGCACGAACATGCGCACCACGTAGGAAATGGGAAAGCAAGAAACGGCAGATGCAAAAGGCCACACCTCACTATGGGAAAGCATATCCTACCAGAGTAGATAAACAACAAATGCACGAGTGCAAGTAGAAGTACGCTTATGCAAACCAGCAAGTTGAGAAGTCCGTCCCTCCACGTACATTCATCCTCTTCATTTGCACTGACGATTAGGCCTTCCTGTCTACCACATCATTAACACGGTACTCACAGCAACACACTCGACAGGCTTCCAACTGCTTCAACAAGCACTGACCACTACAATGCCCACCAGCAGTGGCACAGTTTCGACGTTATGCATGTCCTTCGCAGACTCCGAGAATAATGGTATTCGAAGATCCTATCCACCCATCCCTTGCCTGTGCCAACAAACTCCGACCTAACTAACACCCCCGCACCTATCGAAGCAAAGTGAGACACGGCGACACTATCTCAGTCGTGGCGAAGTTCTGTGGTAATCGTAACCGTGGTGTAGATTGTACGTCGGCTCGTAGTTGTCCAAATGACACCTGCTGAAGTTGTACAACAAGCGATTACGGTTCAACGATGGGACTTTGAGTACATCCAAGCACTGCTTCAAAGGGCAATGCAACTTTAATCACGTCCACTAAGCATGACAGAATTTGCAATTACTGATAGCACAACACCATGCAATCGCAAAAAGACCCTAGAAGAAGACTAACGGAGCACTCTTGCATCAACATGGATGTAAGGTCCAAAGAGACATCAAATCCATTAAAGAAACTGCGAAGTTGAGAAGCATGCTTACCTGAGCGAAGTACGGAGTAATAGAGAAGTCCAACCTCAAATTTTGTTGCACATCATTGAACACGTAAAGCTATTCGAACGCAGCGCACACGCCCATGCCCACCTCAGTGTCTGAACCGTCACTGACAGCAAGAAAGGACATCCTTAGACAGTATTCCCTTGCCCAAACAGAACGTAGTCGTCATTAGAACTAGCAAAGAAGGCGGCACAGAGATGGACAATATACTAACATGCAGCCAATGGCCTTAAAGTTGACATATCGAACGAATCATTGACAAATGCACATTTGTTTTGCCTGACAATTTTTAGTACAAAACGAGTGTAACCTGTAGCCGACATTTTTCATTTTTCGCTAGACACACACAAAACGATGTGTTTTACTTGTTAAAAGGACATTTTGACAAACTGACATCTAGTAAAGACAATAAAATTCAAATGAAACAGTAGGAAAGTAATTCAGTGGAACGTCCCGAGACTTCCCTGACTGCAAAAGAACGCACATTGCCTAGGCAAAGAACATATACTTAGGGTGGAAGACAGGTCTCTGTTTCACGTGCAATGATACGTGCTGTGAAATGCCAAATGAGAAACCACCCACAATAACGATGTAATACTTGTTCTTAAAATGTGTTTTGTAGATCAGAGGCGGGACGACAAGTTGAACCTGGTTGGAGAGCAGCGTGATGACTCACAGAAGCGCAACTTATCCCTGTCCTGAACTCTCCTACAAGACCTCTCTGTACCCTTAATATAGACGTCAAAGCGTGTTCAGACTTCTAATAACGAGGCAGTAAGAAGACTTTCTTCATAGTTTGCAACACAATGGGGGGAGGCAAGGCAGCAGCGATTTCTCCAATCGAAAGTAGACCAATTAGAATACACTTATTTGATGCATCTGTACAGAGTGCATACGCTACCACTCCGACTTAAGAAAAAGGAAATGAAAGCTTATTTAAGGGTGCAAATTATGACTCACTGCAAACATTCACACGGACCATGACGCAGGCTGCTAAATTACACGTCATCAACTGATGACAGTACTGCCATGGTACTGTAAACACCGACAAATTGTCCCAATCCGAATTCTTAAAGACCACATCCACATAAAGTAAGCCTGCTAAACACAACCTTCTTTGATTAGGCGAATGCAAGTCAGTTGTTCCTGTCACCGAAAAACGAAAGCAAGTGGAATTGTCTTCTACAAAATTGAGTAAATTCAGCCAATGACACGATCTAATGTCAATGAGCACAAACGCCAGACCTGCGAACGACTAGTACATTCCAGCGCTTCGTGAAGGCATCTAAGCAATCAGTAGCAGCGCTAGGAGCAGTGAAATAGACTATCGCCCAAAGTATGTAGAAAAACAAGTGGACCGCGTAAAAAATGTGAGAGCAAGAGGCAGCAGATGCAAGAGGCTACACATCACATTAGAAAGACATACTCCATCAATGTAGATAAGCAACCAAATTTACACTTTTGAACGTACCTGAGCAATGTACGCAGGAATAGCACGGTCCAATTTCAAGTCTCGTGTTCTTCATTAACCCCTAGAAATTTTTCAACACACACGTTCTTGTCCACTTTGGTATCCATATCACCGTCGAAACCAGAAGAATTATGCCCTATTTCCAGCATCTGGGGCCTATTTAACCAAAATCCATTCGGCACTCGAACCGACGAAAGAGCTAGCACACACACAGACAATATACTGAAATGTAACCAATGACCTTACAACTGACAAATTGAACGAATCAGTGACGAGTGAACACTTATTTTGCTTGTTGAGCTTAATGCAAAACGAATGTGAACTGCGATCAAGTGTTTTTGAAAAACAGCTATAGTCATTCGGCGATTAGGTTCATAAAGGACGATTTGCTTTTATTTGTAAAAAAAGACGCGTTGGTAGTTCAAAAATAAAATAAAAAGGAACAATTATCACAAATGAATTCAACAATTTCCCATTGCATCGCTTGAGACTTACCCAAGAATCAAAGAAGACACCGATTAAATTGCCTAATAACTGACTAATCCCACTTCGAAATGGCAGTTGGGCAGATCAACGCTTGCACTCGTACTAAGTCGCCTTAGTGGGCGTTAGGTTGGCTACGCCAGTTCAAGGGTAAGATTTAGCATCCCGGAGCTCCCTCGAAGGCGAAAGAATGCAGAATACTAAGGTGGAGAACTTATATATATATGCAACGTCATGTCAAAAAAGAGTACTTGAAGGGCTTTGCGTGCGACAAGTGAGGCTGACCTCCACTTGGTGATTATGATTCAGGGGAACCAGTAGGGGTGTGCGCAGCCCCACTTCCAACTCAAAATGAATAAGATGCGATTGCTTATAAAGTGATTTGGCGACGAGTTGAGTTGAGCATTGGGGTTAAGCATGTCAGGTGTAAAGTGAAATGGTGAGGTTTGACAGTACAATCAGTCGTAAGTAGGGGTATAGCTTCACTCTCTTCCGTTCTCAGTTGTTAATAGCGCTTTTCAATGCCATGTACATGCATCAGATATAGTGCTAAAGTCGTTTTGTGTAAATTGTGCACTGCCAATGAACGGCCCTAAGTAAGGTGTTTCAAGTAGCACTACCGATATACGGAGGGAGTGATTGTGACAATGAAGGTCACAATGCAATTCGCCAAATACCAAAAGCTTAATTTCATACACTGATCATGATCAACGCAAAAAGAGTAAAGGAGAGGGGTTGGGGAAGAATCGCCTTTTCAAGTAATAGAGGCTCCTTGAGTCGCAAGATTTTCGAGTGATGTACTACTAACATAAAATCAAAAGAGACTAAAGAACTTGTGAATTTCCCAGTGAGCAATAAGCGTTTCAAACAACAGCATTCACACTTGGCGACAAAAATCGCTGGTTGGAACATTCTCGAAACCTTGCAAACGATGCGATGACGACATGCACATGGCAAGTAGACAATAGAGAGGGTACTGCAACTCACAGATGAGAGATAAAGTGCATACACAGAGCCGTTTACAAGGAAAACTGCCCACCTACCCACCCACCTGCACACCTAGCCACCAAATGCACCACAGCTATTTCACCACCAAGGGAGGCGTCGACGAATGAAAAGAACTTTGAAAGCCTCCATTCAAGTTGACGAAAATCATGGCAAGACGAGCCGGTGGTGTAGAATTGTTTTGTGGTCACTCCACCAGCACCATTAATTTATACTACATGAATGTCTCACAAAAGACAAACACAGCCAGACTAAAGGCTTTTGAGAAGAAAACTTAATCTAACTGCCTCGTTATTAGAAGTCTGAACACGCTTTGACGTCTATATTAAGGGTACAGAGAGGTCTTGTAGGAGAGTTCAGGACAGGGATAAGTTGCGCTTCTGTGAGTCATCACGCTGCTCTCCAACCAGGTTCAACTTGTCGTCCCGCCTCTGATCTACAAAACACATTTTAAGAACAAGTATTACATCGTTATTGTGGGTGGTTCCTCATTTGGCATTTCACAGCACGTATCATTGCACGTGAAACAGAGACCTGTCTTCCACCCTAAGTATATGTTCTTTGCCTAGGCAATGTGCGTTCTTTTGCAGTCAGGGAAGTCTCGGGACGTTCCACTGAATTACTTTCCTACTGTTTCATTTGAATTTTATTGTCTTTACTAGATGTCAGTTTGTCAAAATGTCCTTTTAACAAGTAAAACACATCGTTTTGTGTGTGTCTAGCGAAAAATGAAAAATGTCGGCTACAGGTTACACTCGTTTTGTACTAAAAATTGTCAGGCAAAACAAATGTGCATTTGTCAATGATTCGTTCGATATGTCAACTTTAAGGCCATTGGCTGCATGTTAGTATATTGTCCATCTCTGTGCCGCCTTCTTTGCTAGTTCTAATGACGACTACGCTCTGTTTGGGCAAGGGAATACTGTCTAAGGATGTCCTTTCTTGCTGTCAGTGACGGTTCAGACACTGAGGTGGGCATGGGCGTGTGCGCTGCGTTCGAATAGCTTTACGTGTTCAATGATGTGCAACAAAATTTGAGGTTGGACTTCTCTATTACTCCGTACTTCGCTCAGGTAAGCATGCTTCTCAACTTCGCAGTTTCTTTAATGGATTTGATGTCTCTTTGGACCTTACATCCATGTTGATGCAAGAGTGCTCCGTTAGTCTTCTTCTAGGGTCTTTTTGCGATTGCATGGTGTTGTGCTATCAGTAATTGCAAATTCTGTCATGCTTAGTGGACGTGATTAAAGTTGCATTGCCCTTTGAAGCAGTGCTTGGATGTACTCAAAGTCCCATCGTTGAACCGTAATCGCTTGTTGTACAACTTCAGCAGGTGTCATTTGGACAACTACGAGCCGACGTACAATCTACACCACGGTTACGATTACCACAGAACTTCGCCACGACTGAGATAGTGTCGCCGTGTCTCACTTTGCTTCGATAGGTGCGGGGGTGTTAGTTAGGTCGGAGTTTGTTGGCACAGGCAAGGGATGGGTGGATAGGATCTTCGAATACCATTATTCTCGGAGTCTGCGAAGGACATGCATAACGTCGAAACTGTGCCACTGCTGGTGGGCATTGTAGTGGTCAGTGCTTGTTGAAGCAGTTGGAAGCCTGTCGAGTGTGTTGCTGTGAGTACCGTGTTAATGATGTGGTAGACAGGAAGGCCTAATCGTCAGTGCAAATGAAGAGGATGAATGTACGTGGAGGGACGGACTTCTCAACTTGCTGGTTTGCATAAGCGTACTTCTACTTGCACTCGTGCATTTGTTGTTTATCTACTCTGGTAGGATATGCTTTCCCATAGTGAGGTGTGGCCTTTTGCATCTGCCGTTTCTTGCTTTCCCATTTCCTACGTGGTGCGCATGTTCGTGCAAACCTTGAGCAACTGTTTACGATGCTGCCCCACTGCTGCTGCTAGTTGTTTCGATGCCTTGACGCAGCGCTGTCGTGTTGGATGTTTGTGCTCATTGACATCAGATCATGGCATGGACTTAATTTGCCTGATTTTGTGGCAGACATTTGTCCATTGTTTGCAGTGTTTTCCTAGCCCAAGCGAGAAGGGTTGTACTTAGCAGGTTTAGTGTGTATGGGTATGCTTTTTAAGAATTGTGATTGGGACAATTCGTTGGCGTTTGTTTTGCAGCATCACGGAGGTGCTGTTGTCGGGTTGAGGATGCTGGGTGTTGGCGTAGAGTAATACAGCAGTCTGCGGGTCACAATGTTCATCCCCAGTTAAGCATTCCCCTTCTTACTTTTCTCCTTAGGTCCATGTAGTAGCATAGGCACTACACACAGGAGTATCAAATGAGTGTCCTAATTGGTTTACCTGTGACTAAAAAGTTTACTGCTGCCTTTCCTCTCCTCATTGTTTTGCACACTTGAAGATTGCCTTCCCGAATGAATGAATGAATGAATGAATGAATGAATGAATGAATGAATGAATGAATGAATGAATGAATGAGTGAATGAATGAATGAATGAATGAATGAATGAATGAATGAATGAATGAATGAATGAATGAATGAATGTCAGGCAGTTTTGTCGGTTTCTTTGCTGATGTAATTTTGTGTATGAGCAAAGGGACAGGGGACAGACGTAGGATAAGGACACGACTTTGAGTGAATCGGACTTTGTTTAGTGCCAAAGGCAGCTTCTTGTGATAGCTGCCTTTGAATAGCGATAGATGAAGTGTTCATTGGGAATGTGGTGCTGTGATGATGACTTTGCTATCTGTTTACCCCCTTCCTCCTACTGTGGTAATGAAGTAGCCCTGGAGTGGTCTCCGCCCTCGCTTTAGTCACAGCAATAAATAGCCTTGGCTCTATTTTCTTTTGTCGTGTGACTGCTAGTTGATTGGTAGGTCGCGGAGACACAGACAAAGGCATGGGCTTAACTCTGCTCTCAATTTAGACATGTTAGTGAAAATGCTTGGCTAACAACCGATTGACGTCTCCTCAAGACAGACAAGTGTGCGAGTTTGTTCTCTCCTGCAGCTCAGTACACTGGCGAGCATTCGAATTCATTTGTTTATTTACGAGCTTCTGATTTATCTGTTTAGTGGGTTGTTTGGATGGTAGGGGCTTGGACGGATAAGCAGGCAGGGGTAGGAGAAACCGTTCATTTTTATGTCCATGGGTCTATCTATGTGCACGACCATTTGTTTTTCTATCGACCGATCCATCTATCATCCTGGCTCTTCTTCCATCTGCTTCGCTTCGACGATGGGGGATATGACATCGGAACGTTCACCAGGATGGTGTGGATTCGGTTTGATATCGTCACTGCTACTACAAGTTGGTTTAGCTTTAGTGACTCAATACACTCGCTCCTCGCTCCATTCCCTTATTCAAGCACTTGAGATTATCGGGCCTTGTTTAGCTGTTTGCCCTTTATGCGACGTCCGATACTTAGTTGACGAGCCTTGTAGCGATATGAGCAAGAACAGGGAGTGGTTGCCGTCCTCCCTTTAGTCTCACATTCGGTCAACATGCGTCTCGGCGACGTAGGCAAAGGCATCCTAGTCCTGTGGCATCAGTAGTTGCTGTGTCTCTGTTGTGCGGTCCATTTTTGTGGTGCGTCGCCTTTTCTGCGGCATAGGTGTAGCGATGATGAGCACACGCAGACGACAGCCGTCGGGGTATTATTCTAGCTTTCCTTCTCTGCCCATGGTATCCCTTCTCACCATCACAACTGTTATTAATAGGGGTTTTTTGCGGGTTTTACGAATTTCTTTGCTTATTTACATGCACCCGTGTCCTCCTTTCGTGAATTTAGTTTGCCTATTAGTAAGGGTGAAGGGTTAGTTGGAGTTAGGGAGGTTAGAGTCGTCTGGCTGTGGGTCTGCCTCACCTTTGTCTATTTCTCCATCCGGCGGCCTACCTGTCTATCTGTTTACTCAGATGCAAATTTACTTGCCAGTTTCTCCCTTTCTCCCTCTACCTGCGGAATGTATGGGGATCAGTTTGGAGCGCGTACGTTAAGTGCACTTAAGGCTGGCTCAGATGGACCTGTCTACGATATTCACAGGAGGCATTGCAATTGTGGAAAATGAATCTCTCCGAATTGCTAAAAGTCAAAATGAGGCACTGCAGTCAGGCAGATTGACAGGAAGTTGATGGGAAGTGCTGAAACAAGCACAACTTCGGTTTGGGGTCAAACCTGCATCTCAGACTAGTGTTGTGCTCCCGAAATTCCCACACGAAACCCAAGAATGTCGTCTAGGCATCATATGCGATGTTTCGGGAAAGTGACTGCTGCATCGTTATGCCTCTTCAGTGGAATTTAAAACTGTCTTTCCCTACTTTGCAGTATCCTGATTGTGAGTCCATGGCGGTGAATCACCTTGGTGCTGGAAAGTTGTCCTTCCTCGTTACTGCGTTCGGCTTTCTGTGGTGGACACACAATTGCTGACTTCCGACTCGTTCTTTTTTTTGAGTAATCGGTGGGACCTATGATGATCTCGATGGATTTGTGGCCTCACCTCCAATCAATGCTTCCACCGGAGGGTACAATTCCTGCAGGCGCGTGTACAGTATGCTGGATCGGTCCGGCCTTGCTGGTGTGTGTCGTATTCCTAACGATGCTTATTCCTTTCTGCTCAACTGTGGCAAGGCGAATCTATTGGCTTGCTTAAATGGTGGTCCTTGCAGTTCTTTCGTTTTGTTGTCGGTGAGGAGGGTAAGCTATACTCAGAGGTAGTCGAGGATGTTGCAGTGGGGCATTGCAAACATAGTCGACGCCTTACCTCGGTAGTGAAAGGACAGTTGCACTTTCAGTGTCTTGATGGATGGATAAACTGAGTGGGGACATGATTCATGTGTGATGAGACGCGGGCGGCACGGTGGTCAGGACTGTGCTCATTCACTCACTCCACGGTGGTTGATGACGTCCGTTCCGTCATGAGATGCGTGCGCACTGACTGCCTCTGACCTTAAACGGGTGTTTGAACCATGTTTATGCGGGTCAGTGATCACAGGGTTTCTACTGCTTTGTTCCGTGTAGTTTACCAGTGCAGTAATCCGTCCACCGAGCGCATTATGCATGTGTCCATGTGTCTAGAGAAAGCTCAAATCGCATCACAGACCGAACGCATTCCGTGGCACGGCTTGTTGTTGGTGTGGTTATGAGCGGACGAAGAGGCATGGGAAGATGACACGACTTTGAATGGGTTGGGCTCTCTTTGGTGCTCCTTGTCTAAACCACTAAACTTTGTTCCTTGATTATTGTCAAAAGAGGCTGTTTGGAATGGTTGCCTTCGAAATGGGAATGATTGAATGAATGAATGAAATGAGGTGTCCATTTGAGGGGTAGTATTATGATAATGGCGTGGACGGTGAGAGGAGGTGCTTTGGCCTGTTTACCCTTCTCACTGTGGTGGTGATGACGAAGCTCCAGCATGGTCTCTGCTCTCGCTTTAGTCATGGTAGCAATTAGCCTTGGCTTTATTAGTTTTTGTCGCATGACCAGTAGTTGATTGGCGGGTAGCGGAGGCATGGACAGAGGTGTGAGATTGACGTTGCCCTCAAGGTAGACGTGCTGGTGAATAAACTTGGCGGCTAGTAATCGATTGACGTGCCCTCGAGATCTAGCCGACGTACAACCTACACTGCGGTTGGAATTATTGCAGAACCTTGCCATGACTGAGGTGGCGTCCTTATCTTGTTTTGTATCGACAAGTACGGGCGTGCTAGTAGGGTCGGAGTTTGTTGGCACAGGCGATGGATGGGTGGATGGGATCTTCGAATACTACCACTAAAAGGGGCAAGTGATTTCGTGAAGTGCTGTATGTTAGCGAATATGCTTGACGGCTCGCAATCGATTGACGTGCCCTCGAGACCTAGCCAAATGCGCTGGTTCGCTCCCTCTCTTCCCGCATCTCAGTACACTGGCCAGCTTTAAGCTTCATTTTTTACTTTGCATACTTTTCATTTACTTGGTTAATGAGTTACTTGGGCGACAGGACCCAGACAAGATAGACAGGTAGAGGTGGGAGAAGCCGTTCATTTCTCTGTTTCTTGACCTGCCTTCGTGCATGGCTGCCAATTTACCCACACCCGCCCCTCCACCTCTTTTCCCATCTGTTTCACGTCTGTACATTCCGGTGTAGTGTGAGTGAGCTTGTTGAAGTTTCCGCATCTTTGTCAGAACCATCGGACAGTTGAAGGTGCTGAAATCGGCATCTACCTGCCTCAATGCTTCTGTGACGAGTGCAAGTATACTTTTACCTGGATGGCGCTATCGCTGCTGAATCGATTTAAGTAAACAGCTGTTTTTAACGGGAGAGAATTGAGTGCTTCGCCTAGTCTGGCTGTCTCGCTAGCGTGCAGTGTTGTATGACCTTGCCTGAGCAATGCCGAAGCATTTACAGCTTTGGTTCAGATCCAAACCAGCATCGCCAGTTGGCTTTGTGCACCTGAATTTATGGGATTTGTAATGCTTCTTCTGTTTCCCATTTCTGCATTCGTACTTGCGAGTGTGCCGAGAGCGGAGGAGTGCCATCCAGGTAGTGAGTGCAATATTCTGGTTATGGTGCAGTCAGTGCGGTTGGCATAAGGCTGCAGGAAGTGGCCGCTGTATTATGAATTCCGGGGAGCATCGTCTGAAAATTGCGACACTTCTTGGAGGGCAACGGAGACTGTCTTTCCTCTTCGTCCATTTATGCAATTCATACTTGTCAGTGTGCTGATTTCATGTCTAGGGTAGAGGACCAGCCTCACTTGTGTAGGTAGTCTAACGGAAGAGTTATGTGCGGCAACGAGAGCTCATTATCCTTCTCCGTTACTGCGTTCAGCTTTCTGTGGTGGACACACAATTGTGATTTCCCTATCTCCCATTTTTAGAGCAATCAGCGAGACATATGATGACTTCGATGGATTTATGACCCCGCCTCCAATCAATGCATCCACCGGAGGGTACGCTTCCTCCAGTCGCGTGTACGGTATGCTGGATCGGTCCAGCCTCACTGGTGTGTGTCGTATTTCTAACGATGTTTGCTCCTTCCTGCTCAACTATGGCAAGGCGAATATATTTGCATGCTTAAATGATGGTCCTTGAAGTTCTTTCGTTTTAGTGTCGGTGAGGTGGGTGAGTTGTGTTCCGAAGTAGTCGAGGATGTTCGGATGGGCATTACAAACATTGTCGATGCCTTGCTTTGGTGGTAAAGGGGCAGTTGTGCTTTCGGCGCGTTGTTGGATGGAGACGGTTCCTTGCGTGAAATTGAGGACGAGGATTCGGCGCCAAGTATCGCACTGCAATTTAACTTTCTCTGACACGGCCTTCGCATTCCCTTTTGATGAGCGCAGCCCGTTGGATGGCATGTTAGGAAATGCCATGCATGACCTTCCAGTTGTAATGTGATGAAAGGGGAGTTGCTTGGTGGTAGACGGGATGGACGAAATGAAAGCCTCCCTAGCTGTGAGCTAAAGCACGGAGGGCCTTGGTATGAGACTGTTGGGTTGGTGGCCAATTGTGGTTGTTGTGGCTCAGAACCATGTGCAACTGCAGACGCTTCATTGTTGAGATCGCAACCAACTTACAGAGGAATTTGATGACCGTGGTACTGAGCTTCACGACCACAATGAGTAGGCGGGAGGGATATCTCGGCTGAACGTTTTACTGGAGATTGGAGATTCTTTAATTTACTCACCTCGTCGTCCTCGATCCCTGTGGCGAGTGTTTGTTCTTCCTGATCGATAACGGGGCGGGGTGAGGTGGTGCAGCAGTGCTTCAAGTGGGCGTGCGAGGTTAGTCGGCGGAGAGTAGGTCTTAGTGGAGGACTTGTAGGAATTGGAGCGTTCTCTAACATTAGGAGTGGGAGAGTTGCATCGAGCCTGGACCCAGCTTAGTAGATTCGCAGGCCATTCGTGCATCCTCGGCCTTAGTCCTCGACTAACAAGTGGATCAACTGAGTGGGGCATGATTCATTTTGATGTGGTAAAGGAGGCACAGTGGTCAGGACTGTGCTCGTCCGCTCACTCCACGGTGGTTGATGCCGTCCGTTCCGTCATGAGATGCGTGTGCACTGACCGACTCTGACCTTAAACGGGTGTTCGAACCATGTGTGTGCGGGCCAATGATCACAGGGTTTCCACTACTTTGGTCCCGTGTCATTTATCAGTGCAGTAATCCGTCCACCGTGCACATTACGCATGTGTCCATACTCTTCGAACGGAGATTGTCTTCAAACCATATTCGACTGGAAGATGACATCTAACCAAGAAGGCAGCAGCTGTCCATGTCAGTGCAGTCATGTGTGTGCATCATGAAGCATTAGCTGTTGTTATGCAGTCGCTGTGGTGCAGCCACAATGTGTGTTGATGGAGGTGTGGAAGGGTCCAGATTGATATAAAGGTAGTTGGAAATGCATCACAGACCGAACGCATTCTGTGTCATGGCCTGTTATTGGTGTGGTTCTAACGCATCCACCGGATTAGCATCCCTACGTGTTTGCTTTCAGCAGACCAAACGAACGATTTTGTTTCAAAGCCACGCCAATTGGATGGAATTCGCCCGGATAGGCTCTCGCTTTCGAACAACAGCAACAACAACGACGAGTAGCATTGTTTGGTCGGTGTTAGAGTGTCGTCACACTTTCCAATTTGATCAATCGCGTGTGAAGTGATGAAGAAGTTGTTCTGTCAATGAAACTGGCAACGCTATGAGCGTGCATCGGAATGTCAGTTTGACCCAAAGCGAAGCACCTTTCGTAAATCAGGAGTCGTTCTATTTGCCACTGTGTTACCTCTACGTCCTTGTGCAGCAGTGATGCCAGTGTGAAGGCGGCGAACGACTTGTTCAGTTCAGCCTCCTACTTTCGTTCAATTTGCTGCATCAACAGCACGTAGGCGATGAGGTGTAGCCTTGTTTGTCTCGCTGATGTTGGTGCGAAGTACAAGTGGTGGAGTGGCAGGTTCAAAGTAAGGTCATGCTAGAGGCGGTACGGAGTCGAACATCCGCCTCAGTTCTTCAGCAACCTCATCATGTCCATTTACCAGTTTTACTAACTCCTTCGCCTACTTGTCCATCACTTTATGCAGTAGACTGACGATTCTAGCAGAACCTTTGACGCAACAGCCGTGATAACCTGTCAAGTCTAGGAGACTGCAGAGTCGTGTCTGCTTGCCTTGCACTGATGTGTGCATCAGCTATTGCGCACCTTTGGATGCCTTGTCAGCGATGTCTCAATTGACGCAACCGCAATCTATTTAGCCTGCGGCGTGAGAGCATTTCTCAAAATGGATGATTTGACAGTTGGGTTCGGTGAGAAATCGCAGGCATTGCAAGAAGCGCACCATGCCTTGGTCACTCAGGGGTAGTCGCTCAAGTGTATAGAGTGAACACCACTGAAGCAAGGCGAAGTGGCGAATCCGACTAGCTTCAAAGACTTGGGCGTTCTTTTCAAGGGCTTTCATGCTGTTAAAAGCACACCCATTGGATAAGTGGGTAAGCTGAAGAACTTGGATCAAGAAGAAGTTTGTGGCTCGATTAGCCTCTGCTGCAGGTACTCACAATCATTCCTACTCCACACGGTTCTATCGAACAGGAGGCATGAAATAACTGCACTTTAGTCTGCGAACTCTTCATCCAAGGTCGACTGAAGTTCCATCCAAATTCATTTCACACGACGCCTCTGTTTTTTCATGCTCTGGCACAATCAGCGAGGCTCCTTGACGCATCCACACACAGACACAGCTCGGACGTGATTGGTCGGATAAGGAAAGCAACGCCTATCGTGGGCAGGAATGGAAACCAACCTCCCGAGAGTTAGTAAACAGACACATGAGGAGGCACGTGATGATGACTGAGTTTTCGGCGGTGACTTCGGCCACTAACCATAGGCCCCTCAAAACGTCTTTCGCCAAAATTCTGTGCGGAACTTACCTGATGCGGCATTCTCAATCGAGGTATCTAAAAAGACAGAACAGGCATTTGTAGAAATGACGCGATTAGCCAGAAGACTCGCATTCCGTTGTTGGGAATACGATTCTGCCAAATTAAGTAGCTGTGGCACTGACAGGTCTACTTCCAATGCCTTAATTACCTGGGGCTGGAACCACACGCCGTCTCCTCCGACAGTCGCGTGCCCATCCTTCACAATGGTTGGAATGGAAATTGATTCTTGCATAAACAAAATGACGCAAAGTAGGTGACCGCTTCATCAGTCATATTCTCGGATTGAAGTCAAAACGCCCACAGGGCTAACTGGACTGATGTCGGGAGATGGCTACAAGGCTGAACACAAGGATCTGAGCAACTCAGTTTTGTGTTTAGGCTTGCTAACTGTTGAGTACACCAACGTTCTCCATCTTCATTCGCCTTGAGCCGTTGAATGTCGTTACGTTGGTGTTGCAGACAGTCCTGTGTTCAAAACAAATGATTATCTTAGGAAGTCACTCATCCGATTCAACATGATTTACTTCAATTAATAAATGAATGGTCAATCGTGAGAATTGTACGCTGTTTAGGATTCCTTTGAGGTGACCATTTAATCGCCTCACTTCTGCAGGGCTCCCCAAAATTCTTAACAAACTCTAGCGAACATGGAACATAGAACGTCTACTCCATTTCCAAATGAGGTCTGATAATGCAGTGTCTCCAACTTACATTTGGTCTAATTGTCTTTTGCCATGTACAAACTTGCCCAAACACTGCTGTTCGTATCATCCCTTGCCGCTCACTTTGTGGCTATTTGTTGCCAAATGTTTACTAGCCCAGAGATGTGGGTTTGACTCGAAGTTGGGAGTCAGATGCAGAAGATATAGATAAAAACAACTATCAAGACGCACAAAAGCTAGTTGGGACTTGGCTTTCTGTTTGCCCTCTTTCCGTCATTCAAGGGGATATGATGGGACTTGGCTCGACTCTGTACAAAATTATGCATGCAATACCATCCACTCGTAATGTCAGGGCTCAGGACAAATTCATCATAAATTGGAAAACGTAGTACAATCACGAAAATTGGATGCGGAAGATGTAAATGCGTTTGCGAGACGTGAGGTTCATCCATGTGTTGAATGACTAACGACCTTGTGAATGCATCTGACTCATCAATAGAAGCTTTGAAACCTCCTTTGTGGGTCTGGTTCGCTTGTGGTCACCATTGACACTTCAAAATCAGAAGGAGTTGAGCAAGATCATTTGGCTTACAAAATTTGCCACAAGTTATTTTAAGGGCTACTAAATGTCATGCTTAAAGGACAATGTGGAGGCTGAACTGCTTTGGTGGAGTGAGAGACCCACAAGAATTGCCCATTCAGACACTGAATGCAGGCACCAATTGATGCGCATGGAGTAAGCAATGAGCACTCATCGAAAGGAATCTTAGCACGTTGTCATCCAGTTAAGTCTGCCCCACTCATTCTACGTGTCGTCTTCGGATTAGTCATCATTGTTGAGCAACAGACAACTTGCGAACTGAACCTCAGGCACTACCTGTCGGATTGCTTCTTCCGAATTGTAAGTCAACAACGACAAACTACTGCCCCACCGCTTGCGTCTCTATAGGGATAAAGATATTTTGACCACATTTATCACATGGCTGTGGCCACACCTTATTTGACTGCACAGGTTTGGGGATGAAAGTGTGTCGCATTGGGAAGGACCGTTCAGCAACTATTCATTGTAGATGCACAACTCAAAAGTCGGAAATCGTAAAGAAAGATAGGTAAACTCGTAGTTGCTTGAGGTGGAATTCAGCAGGCGAATAACATGAGTGTAAACCAGTGATTTCCACGTGCATCCCACCGCTGACTCACGCGCACTAATCGATCAATCGATCAGTTGATCGATCGATGGAAGCGTTAGTCTCAAAGCAGCTGCGTATTAGTCAACTGGTGAAGCGATCGATACACGGCAGGACACTGACACACGCAACCTCAGTCCACAGCAGTTCATCGACAGACGAGGCGGCGGGTGGGAGCAGCCGAATGGATGGGAATTCTCGTCTCCGTTGACGAATCACTCGTGGTGCACGCAGTGTCGGCCTCACCATTGAATGTGCATTCACGACTTTCGTCCGCACAGTCGCTAAACCTGCTCAAAATGCCCTGCAGCAAGAGTGCTCAGGTGGCGAACTTCAATGCATTTGTGAGGCTCGTTGCAGCGCTTGCAATCTCCAAATCAGACTGAACTGAATTTGGACTTGGAACTCCCTGCTTTCATTTTGTTTCTTCCTTCTCTTTCCTCCTCAACCTCCAACTCCTTGTCGACTGACAGTTGAACGCGCACTGTTCTTCGCTTTCGTCGGCGAATTGGAGGCATCTCCACTCTCCTCTTTGATGGGGCTTAACAGTGTGCACAGGCAAAGAACCAAGAAAATTAACCAAGAACTGGCGTTTGCTCATTTCGCTAAGAAATTAGAAGTGAGTTGCCAATTTCTTTTTCTATTTGCATCTTAGTCACATTTGCGCCACTGTATAGCACTTTCGGAAGCCCACAAACGTCAGCAGGCATATTGCATTAGTGTTAGTTGCCAAGTCTTGCTGGCCTATTTGAAATGCACTGTTGCAATCCAATGCATGGCCAGACTTCGGAAGACTACGCAACCACCTCGTTTGTCAATGCATTTCACTAGAAAGGCATTGATAGCCAAATGCGAATTCTCCATTTAGTCTCGCATCGAGTTGGAAACGAGATGCACACATTGGGTCACTTGGCCCAATAGAGTCTGCAGTGCATGTGAAGACTCCCTTCCTCCTCCGTTCCCATGGCCTAGCTTAGTGCCGATTCCGCTAATGTGTCGCATTCATCCTGTGCCACTGACTGAGCGACCAACTACGCGATCAACAAAGCTGTGACGAGGTAAGTTTCCTTTTCTGATGTGCGTTGCAGTGGTCTGAAGGGCTGCATGATGCAAGTTCAAAGCACTGCAGACTTGTCCACGTGTGATGTGTCATAAAGAGCGTGTTTTGGTCAAGAAGACGGTCGGTTGTGGCCAGTCGGGGAACCAATGGCTAACTGTCAGTGGTTCAGTTTGAATAGAGGAGACCTGCCGACCAATCCAAAGTGACCTAGTGGAAGCATTCGTCGACATCGGCAGTTACATTATAGTGATCCCAACACCTGCAGACAACAAGGGACGTTTTTATAAGTTTGATAGACAGCTGACTGGGTATTTAGCTCAGCTTCTTAATAATCTTTGTAATGTCCACCCATGCGGAGTTTTGCAGACGCTCAAAGACGCACACAGTGTGAAGCTAGACGGAGTGTTGACGGAAAAGGGATGCATTTCCAACAGTTTTATAATAGACCTAATATAGGGACCGTGAAATGACGAAAGGTTGGACATAATCAATAGAGTAGGCTAAAGTTCAGGTCAAATATACCTACTGGCCACCACTCCTGTGAATGCAATGGGGGAAAGACTAAATAAGAAGAGCCTACAATGAGCTAAAATAGTGGGATGAGGTAGGAAATAGAAGAACTGGCACGAAACGAGGCAAGGATCATTAAGAGTAGGGCAGTCCACTATGCGGCAAGTGGATGGTAGAAGGAGACAGAAAACGAAGGACGAGGGGAGCTCACAGAATCGGCATTGGTAAAGAATGCCGCGAAAGAAGGAAAGGAAGAAGCAATAGCAATAACTTTGTCTTGATAAAGTGTTCAAGCAAAACGCCAACGAGGCGCAGGGTTAGTATAACATTTGCCTTCACTGGAATGGGAGTTAGGTGCATGAACTTGCAGCTGTCTGTCTGTTTTGTTAGGTTGATTGAGGAAATGGGACATCGTAGGGCGGGGTAATGCAGCAGTGTGTTGGGGCGTGGAAAGAGTGGTACTGGAAGAATGAGACTCACCTTCGGAAGGTACGTTGAACCAGGCCCTGAGAAGGGAGGAGGAGGAGGCGATAGTATTTACCTCAAACTCAGGTCCTAATGTACCAAGTAGCCCTACATGGTTATCGTGTTTCTGCATAGATGCGAGACCGAATGGAAATACTCATTTGACCTCGATATCCTTTGAGCCAGTTGCGACTGGCAAACGAAGTAGCGCTTGAGTCATAGTCTACGGAGGTGGCTATGAATCATGCGCGGTCGGCTAAATAGCCTGGCCAAGCCTAGCCGAGCCTGACCCACGGGGGCAAGGCTTTGCTTTGGCCTCCTACAGTACTTGCAACGTCGGCGTTATTGCTACTAGGGATATTCACAAGTGCCCCACCTTGCCCACCTGTCCTCTCTGCCTTCAGTGCCTCATAAGCTTGTTTGAGTGTCGCTGAAGCAGGCACAGCTTCTGTTCAGGGTGAAAGCTGCATCACGCATTAGTGTTAGACTCCCGAAATTCTTATCGTAAATGCAAAATTGTCATCCGGATGGAGACCAGTAGAGTGTTATTCAGTTCCCAGCTAATAACAACCAGGACCAGTGGCATCATCCATGCATGTTGGGGAGTGGGTGGCATTGAAGGCGGAGCATCTTTGGTGAGTCAGAAAATGTCACGCCAGCTGCTACCACGACGCTCCTTCGCTTTCGTGTAGCAATTATGACACTGCCAGTGTCTTGCCATATTCATGAAGAGGGTGGAGAAATACAAGTGCCCTGCCTGACGACCACAAGCTGAAGCCGATCCAACCCACTTCCTCGCGCTCTGCAGCACTCATGTGTCCCATAGCTATTAGCCATGTTGATCGCCTCACTCACTTTGCTCCGCTTCCAAAGAGCGTTGCAGAACATGACAAGCTCTCATGAAGAAGACGAAGGCGCACTGATGCTCCTGTTTCTCCGCAGATCTTTCGAAAGGCTGACACAGAAGCATTACAAATTGCAGAAAGTCAGGAGCACACAGCCAACCTGCGATGCAGGTCTTCCCTTAAACCACAGTTGTGCCCGTTTCAGCGATACTCAGTCAAGCTCATAAGTCACTTGCACGCAAGCAAGTCAGCTGGACTAGGTGAAGCATTCAATCCTCTCCCATCACAAACAACTGCCTGCCTGCCTAAATAACATTAGTAGTGACAATGCCATCATGGGCACAGTGGGACGAGGAGGAGGTGCCGATTTCAGCGCCTTCGAGGAAAATTAATTAAGTTGACACACCATTTGCTTTGCGCTTTAGCATGCTGAGTTGGTACACAAAGGCAGGCGTTGATAGATCTGTCTTTGTGCTTTGTGTTTTTACTCAATCTAAGTATAGTGTTTCGTGAGTTCTCGCTTTGTTGCGTAGTAGGCTCGTGAGAAGGATGGGGAGCATGAGTGTTCAGCATTCGATCGGAGCGTTAGTCTCAAAGCAGTGGAGCGAGGAGGAGGAGGAGGAGGAGGAGGTGTCGATTTCAGCGCCTCCACATTCGATCGGTCCTGACAAAGGTGCAGCAACTTCGACAAGCTCGCTCACACTAGACTGCATGGTACAAACATCTCGACTCCGCATGTTCTGCCGTCGTTGAAGTGGAGCGGATAGGAGAAGAGGTGGGTAGGTGGGTACGTAGCTAGCCACGCGCTTGAGAAGATCCATGGACAGAGAAATGAACAGATCCTCCCACCACTACCTACCCATTTGTCCAAGCCTCCGCCACCCAACTAACCCATTAAGCAGATAAATGAGAAGTGTGCAAACCAACAAATAAATCTCAACTCTCGACCCGTCAATTTTATTCACTGACTTGTTTGCATGTCAAACCCACACCTTTGTCCATGCCTCCACGAGCCGCCAATCAACAACCAGTCGCACGGCAAAAACAATCAAGCCAAAGCTAATTACCACTACGACTAAAGCGAGGCCAGATACCTCTCCGGGGCTACTTCATCGTCATAGCAGAGGAGGTAAACAGGCCGCGATGATTAGTGTGCTGTCTTCACACTTATCACCACAGCATTGCATCTCCCGTGAACGCTTCACTCATTCATTCATTCACCCATTCATCCACATTTCGAAGGCAACCATTCAAAGAAAGCCTCTTCCCACAATAATCAGGCAACCAAGTTGAGTGGTTTGGACGAGGAGCACTAAACAGAGCCTTATCCACTCAAAGTCGTGTCTTTCCCCATGTCCATCCGCTCCACCACAAACAATACAGCACTAACAAAGTAACCGACAAAATTGCCTGACAATGCATAAAATCTAAATTGGAAGAGAAAATGGTGACCAAATTTCGAGAAGGCTTTCTCCAAGTCCGCGAAACCACAAGGCAGGGTGAGGCAGCAGCAGCTGCAGCAGCAGCAGACATCTACGCGAATTATAAGGTAGGCTGCTGTACCACACCCTATCAAAATTCATTATGCGAAAACTGACAAAAATAGCTTCATGCCACTCTAAATTAAACACTGACAACTTGTCCCAAGCAGAATTCGCAAAAGTACATTCACTTACACCACAGAAACGGCTATACACAATGGCGGAGACAATAAACAAATTCACACCACCTGTTCTTTGCACGGAAAAATGAAAACAAATGGCATTGTCGGTCACAAAATGGAATCAATTCAGTCCAAGTGACGATCTAGCGCCAACGAACGCACACATCTGACTTGCGAACATTCAACACACGCCAACCCTGCGTGAAGGAACCCCAATAACTGGTAGTGGAGGAGGGAGCAATAGCACAGACTATCGCTCCAAATATGCACAAACAAGTGGACCACTTGGCAATTCAAAAAACAGGATAAGGCAGATGAAAAAGACAAGACATCATAGTAGGGCGGTACACTTCTTCATCAAGGACAAATGCACATAAATGTACACTCATGCAAACCAATAAATTGACAAGTTCCTTCCTCCACGCATCCACACTCCTCATTCACACCGACGACTACTCCCTTCTGCCTGCCTGCCACGTCATGAACGCAGGAATCACGGCACCGCACTGTGCAGTCTTCCACCTCTTTCAGCAAACACTTGCGTCTTGATTACTGTTACTTTCGGTGCACTTCTCACTACTTTGAAACACGTGTGTGAGTAGAAATTCCGTGCTCCTTTGATTACTTTAACATACATTGATGCACACTTGCTGTTGGTTGGGCAGACGCCTTCAATCATGCCTCCTCTCATTCATTCATTCATTCATTTATTCATTCAGTCTTTCACATGGATGTGCCCACGTGAACTTGAATGACCTCTGTGAGTTGCAGAATCACTGAGATCGTGTGCCCATCAAAGTAAGTAATGCACGTGCTTAATTTGATTAGAAGAGCTACTTCATTTCATGCCACATGATTCGCATTCTTTATTTATGCGAATGCGCTTAATTGTAATGCAAACACTGTTTGCTGATAGCAAATCTAATCCATTAACCGTTTCGCTCTGTTCCGTTGAAGTGATGTTGGGTTGCGTAAAGAGATGCGGCCTCAAGTAAACGTCATTCACGCTCCCAAGCAGACCCAACCCGGACACGCGTACTCGCACACACGTGTCATGTCAAGGGGGTCATGTTCTCAGGCTGTACTACATGGCGCGCTGATAGACAACACTTGGACATTGCTTTGGTGTTCACTGGTGGATTGCTTGCATCTGTGATTGTTGTCCTCCACTTGTAAAACCAGTTTCGAATTGCATGCATTGAATTTAAGCGGTGGCACCGACTCCTTGTACATGCAAGTTCAGTAGTGGGAGGAGATGATGCGATGTCAGTGCGGCTGTCACTTGATTCGCGCTAGTGTTTTCGAAGTCACTTGATGCCGTGTCCACCTCACCTGCCTACAAACGAGGCAGCACTGATGCCTTACTGGGTAGTTCAAGCTGTGAGTCCAAGTCACCGTGAGGGATGCCGTAAGCCCGTCCACAGTTCTGATTCCTCAAGAGTTCCCCCCAACTCAATCATTGCCAGCCTGAACTTAGTTCTTCCAATGTTTGGTGGCTGGATAACAGCCTTCAAAATAGTTATCTGGTGTTATCAGAGTTGATGGTGAGAGCTTCAACTGATGCGTTTTAGATTTGAGGCATCCAAAACTGTGAAACGGCGGTTTATTTGAGAGCACCACCAAAGCGATGACAAATGGGACAATTAGGTGTGAATTGAGGAAGCATTAGTGCGCCAGTGAATGGAAAGTCCTTTTACTGATGGTTCCGCAGTTAAAGGAGAAGGCAGGGAGTACTTGTGTGATGAATGCAAGTCCACGTTGCGTTCGATCAAGAGAATTGTCCGCTCTTGAGGTTTCCTACTGACGTGATGTCAACAGCCCCACAGACAAATCATTCATCCAACTAGGTTGTAGCATCATCGGGTTCTCGTTCGCCGTAATAATCTCCTAGCAAGAATGGGCGGATTAGATGACCCAATTGTAAATTGTATACCTTCTGCTGTAGTGAGATCCATGTGGGTTAGGGAGAGAAATGAAGACCGAAGCGCAATGTAGGCATGAGCAACGAATGTGAGCTCTGCAACATGGAAGCTTCGAGAGGTGTACAAAAAGGAAGAATGCAGCTCTTAGAATGAGAGACTGTTGTAGCTAACTTTGCGCTTCTACTTTGCTTATAAGGCATCTCGCTTTACCTGCCAATTTTACCTTGGTCATCTAAAAGGAATGCCGAGTAAAGGATTGTAAAGTAGTTGCCGGGAAACGCTTCCATTAAGATTGCAACAACATGATCTATTCCTAGGTACTCGGATGTGCTCCACTCATGTTGGTGCAGTTTGTAGACACAAAGAAAGGCGCTGTCTGACTACTGTGGAATAGGCACAAGTTCTGGCGGTTCATGGATGAACAGACCAAATATGGTTGAGTGGGTAAATGCACTATATGTGGAAGTGCTTCCAATGGAAGCATAAATGAACAGGTTTCGAGAAAGTAAAAATAGCTAAGGGGAAATGGGCAAATAAGAAAGAAATTAGAGAGACAGTAACCCATGAAGCAAAACAGGCGAACACAAACACAAACAAAGGCCTTCACTGCTGTGGAAAGGGCATGCGTTCGCACTTACCATTGCACGCCGCGATCTCCGGCGATTCGCCTAAACCAACGCAACACTTTCAGTCACCTCGAAGGGACTTGTGCTGCCTAGATCTGCCAATATTTGGGGTGTTCGGGACAATGCTTAATCCCCAACCATTCAAAATATTCCACCACAATAAAGACAAAATATGCCGACCTTATCAACGCGGACGCTCACTCACTCACCTCCCTGCTCCCAATCAACGGTGACAACGAGTTTCGTTTTGTCCCCTTCCCACTCAAATGTGGTATAATCAAGCGCATCATTTCGCGTGAAGTTCAAAACAAATGTTCTCAGATTGGATTCGGTATCTCTTGACAAATTACCTTGGATGAGCAGAGGAAAGCGTAAGTAGTCGACTTCATGAATACAAAAAGCGACCTGCTCGAATGTTCAACAAACTCACGGCAGAAAGGCGCTGCAGGTTCTTGAAGAGTGATGCCCTGCCATGCGCACTCAAGCATTCCATTCACCATAAGGTAAACCTACATTGCGGAGAGGAGAAAAGGATAGAATAGAGACTGCACAAAATCATGAGCAAATGATGAGTGGGTCTACGCGAACGTGGTAAGAACATTTCTGCCATCAACAGTGTACAAACCCAAGATTCACTGTTCGCGCCTCCAACAGCGAATGTGACCTCCACATGCGTTTGTCCCTTCCGAAATCGGGAAAGTGGAAACGACGTATTGAAGTCGACTTCACCTGCGTGGAAGGAATATTTAGGGATCGGGCCTCCTGGTTCCACTCTCCCTTACAACCCAACCAAATGAAGAGCTCGGATTGCACATCTACCATTCGAAATGCTGTTTGGAAGATTGGTTTATGTCGAGAAGGCGTCCACTTGGCAATAGTGTTGCCTATTATGCCTCTCCAAATGCATCCACTCACCTTCCGCTGGCTTCTCAAAGGCACATTTCGGTACGAAGATTGCTGTCGAAAACAATGACTGTCCATCCCATACTTGTATTGCCTCCAATTGGGATACGTCGTCGACAGTGATCTTGGCACTATCTAGAATTACACGCAATGTTGTTCGCCTGTAGTCACGGCGAGAGTTAGTCTTTGCACCTTTGCAATTCCAACTACTATCACCTCCGAACAAAGTCAACCTGAAACAACTCAATTCATTATGTTGTCGTTGTGCCAACCAAACTTCTGATGCACTACTCCTGGTTGCACTCAAAGCTTTTCTTATCAAAGCAGACAAATGCAAATAAGAGTTCTCGATCTTCTACCTACCACCTCCATCCATTTGGCAAGGGCTACCCAACAATTTGCCATCAATATAGCACGTGTCATCTGTAACGTTGATTGGAGACAAATGGTGCCCTTTCGACAGCGCTGCTACAACCTACAAATAAGTAGAAAAGGCCACTTAAACCTCCACTGTGCAGACACCTCGCCCTTGTGACAGGACTACATCATGCTTTCCGCCCAGCAGTATCTGCGTTAAGTCAAGTGGTAACGGGAAACACGACGTGAGTCTGGATCGTGAGGGAGCACAAGAGAATGCATCTACTGTCGTGTTGGCACGACGTGTCTGCTAGTACAAACGTTCTGTGCTTACAGCTTCGTTGGGTAGATAAAAGTGCATCAGTGGTGATGGTCCTCTGGGTGTTCCATCAATGCGAGAGCCCCACAGCAATGGCTCCGCTTCTGCTGCACAGAAGTAAAAAACACATTAAGCGCTTTTCTGACACATTTATGCAAGTGTTGGTCATTAGTGAGAGCAAAGACAGCCATGGCAGTCGTGTTGCCACTTCACCTCTACCCGATTGCCACATCAGGGTGGGTCCTCTGCGTCGACTCGCCTCACAACATCGCAAAAGCCATGCCACGCACACCAGTGCGTTGAAGATGGCGTCACATTAATCTGACATCACGACCTAACCGTGACAAAGTGCACCGCTAACTCATCCCTCGTTGCAAGACTTGCCCATTCCCAACAAGTCTAACCAATTGTCAACGCATGCATAGGGTCATGCTATACGGTGGCTTTTTCAACAAGAATTGGAGTCGTAATGGAGGGATGAATACGTACCCGAGAAGTAGAAGAAAGCAACGTCTTTAAAAGGAATCTGTGCCAAAAGTTGTGCCTTTGATGCGTCGATAGCAATCACCTCTCCGTGTAGCTCCACATTGTATCACGTCACCCTGGAGTGCATGATG
Source organism: Taenia hydatigena (assembly GCA_036345935.2). Taxonomy (NCBI): domain Eukaryota; kingdom Metazoa; phylum Platyhelminthes; class Cestoda; order Cyclophyllidea; family Taeniidae; genus Taenia; species Taenia hydatigena. The sequence continues at coordinate 29,104 of JADWOT020000921.1, forward strand.
GGGCTCAGGAACACCTCAACCCGTCCCTTATGTAGCTCGGTAAATGCAGCGTCTAAGGTCATAGTACCAACGAGGTGGACGAAGTGACCTTCACTTGACTATTCGTTCATTGGCACTTTTGTTGACAACTCTTCAAGTTGGCGCAGCTATTGCTGGCCGTGTGGTAAAAAGCAGCAAACAAGTATGTATGCATCGAGTCGGTCTTTCGCCTTAGGGCATTGTTCCAAGATTCGAGACAATGAAGACGCACCCAAGGAGGCTACAAAAGGTCGCTTTTCGCTGGCAGCAAACTGCAAACAGGCTTGCGTATTATCAAGAGAACTGCTTGCATTTCTGTTTGGCTACTGTCCCAATGTCGACAGCCTAAGAGTTCAAGTATTCACTCATCTGGATTGACATTTCATTTGGTTTTCGTGAATTGCAATAACTTGCCTGCAAGAATGGGAGGATGTGCAGTCTAAGTCATGCACTGCATGACTTTCGTGGAAATGGAGGTGGTGTGTGTAGGACAGAGGGAATTGAAGGTTGAGGACGGGTGCAGGCAGGAACGAAATATGCATGCAGTGCAAATGCGGCATTGTCACGCGTATCATCTGATATGAAGTTCAAAACAAACATTCGCAGATCCAACTGTGGATTGTGTTGGTGAACTACCTTGATTGGGTGGGGAAGCGTAGTTAACACATCAGGTGCCTTCCTGAACAGGAAAGATGGCCTTCTTGAATGCTCAACGAACTCACTGCAGAAAGGCACTGCAGGTTCTCGAAGAGTGATGCTCTGCCACTGGCACCTAAGGACTTCGTTCACGATAAGGCCAACCTGCATTTTAGAAGGGAAACAGAGCAGAATTGGCATAGCGCAAAATCAGGAGCGAATGGTGAACAGGACTGGGCAACTGTCGTAAGGACATTTGTATAAACAACGCACAAACTGAGGGTGGACTGTTTGCGCCTCCAACAGCGCGATTGACTCCGATGTGCGATTTCTCCCTCCAAAGTTGGGAATGTGGAACCCACATCTGCAAGCCGACTTCACATTTGTCAAAACATGTTTAGCGACGATGCTTTCTGGCTCTGCTTCTCCTCGACACTCAAGTGCATGAGGGGCTCAGATGTCACATCGACCACATGAAACGCGTTAGCCACTCAAAATACTATGCTTAAAGAAAAACAGGCACCCATCTTGCAAAATAATGATGCACATTCTTCTTCAACTCCATCCACTCACCTTCCTCTGTCTTCTCAAAAGTGCAACTCGGCAAGAAGAATGCTGCCGAAAGCAATGAAGATCCATTCCACTATCAACACCCAAACTGAGTTATCACTTATCATTTATTGACCGACCATTCGGAATTCCGCGATCTATTTCGGAAAACATTCCGTCACAGCAAACTCTAGTAGTCCTTCATCTGGTGACAGAATTGTACCACTGGCCTTGTAGCATATGGGCTGAAAGTATTAGAGCCTGAGCGACTCATCCACCGGAGCAAATGCTTAAGGCCATGTCAACGCAATTCACTCTTCTAGACCCCCGCAGATGTCACTTCTTATCAACAACGGCATCTTGCTCACCTCGAGTTGGAGGAGGTACACTGTTGAAGGAGAACCTCTCATTCAGCTTTACGAGTGAAGGTGATGCACACGCCCCACTGGTTTTCCTGAAAGATAATGACCAAATGGAAGTCAGTCTCACTTGTCCAACCCAAAAGCATTCCCACTCAAGCAAAAGCCGTGCGAGTACTCCGTTATGGCATGCCGTCTCTATCTCTCTCACATGCAGCCAACACCGCTTGTGCAATTTGTCGTGTGAACGCTTCACTTGCGTTGGTTGGGAATTCTTCACATTCACCCTGTCTCCCACAGCACGCTGCTGCATTCCATGCCAACCCCTGTTTCTCACTCATCGAGTGCGCACACACACAGGCAGGAGTGTGAGTGGACAAGTTGGTGCTGGCAAGGCTGCGTTGTCGCTTGCAGAAGGATTGGCGCCTTCGAGGCAAGCACAAAAGAAATGCTGACCCGAATGTGGACGTGTGGGAATCCTCTGGCCTCGAATCGCGTAACACCATGCCACACGCACTACTGACTCTTCTCCAAATACCTGCAAACTTCTCGCCGCTTTTTACGGCCTCTTGCACCAAAATTGTTAACGTGGTGGGTGCTTTAATAAGTGGTTCAATGTTGAGTAAACAAAATGAGGAGAAGTTTTGGGATGAGAAAATTGAGAAGGAATTGCACAAGCCTGGACTAGAAGACAATCCACTCGACGTACTTGTATGAAGTCGATCTAAGTGCTCGTATTGGTGATGGATCACAAGGATTTCTTGGATGGAACGAAGATGTTTTGGAAGCTGTGCTTCTGCTGACACCAACGCTGTTCTGGCTGTCCTCATCGGACATTCGCAAAGTGGTGCGCGATGCTAACCAACCTCAGCGGTTGCTTCACTTCTCCCACTGTTTATTTCATTCTAAACTACTTTTGCAAATGGCGGGTAGAAATTTCAACTGCCTGGTTGCATGTTGATGAAAGGAGATTGCACTGAGTTAGGGACAAAGACACGCTTCCATGCAGCACAAAATCAGTTTTGCGGTTCTAAACGTGGCCCTCGTTAATTGGCGTGACCACGTCTGTTGTGTGGGATTGCGAAAGACCTCCTTAAGCGTTGCCAATTTTTGCATTTCTAGTCTCTTCAGGTGTGCAAAGAGACTGGCTCAAGGAATGAGTGTCCATGCATCAGTGTTTATAAGTGTTTGTCATCGCTGACGTCAACACTACGAACGTGACATTGAACAACAAATTCAACTTAAATGGAGTGAATTTTTATTCGAACTAAGCGCATTTAGACAGCAACGCATTTGAGCAACAAAAGATGCAAATGACAGTTTGTATGCAGTTCTCAAGCAAACATCGCGATGAAATCTTCGAGAGGATGCATTCACCAAAGTGCTGCCATCAGCAGCGACGTAAGGATGGCTAAAAGAATAAGAAGGAGAAGGTAGACTCACCATTAACAGTGATGGAAATGCAATAATAAGTGAAATTTAGGATTGAAAGAAACGTGCATTCCTGTCTGCTGCATTGGAAAGGTTCTGAACTATGCAAAGTACATATCGAAGCGAAATAAGAAGTAGCTATTCCATCGACACGAAGTAAGAGGAACACGCGTTGCTGAAACAACACGCAGCGTCTAAATACAAGTTTGTCGACAGCCTCCTATCAAACACTCGCCATGTTCTGCGTGTTCTAGCAATGCGAACGGGTGTCTTACCGTTGGGAGTCAGTGCAGTTGTGGGACCTGTGAGATGCAAGCATACGACGAGAGGCGGCTCAGTGAAGTGGCACTCGAGTGGAGCGATCGGTGCATTGAGATTTGTGGAAAGAAGTCAGTGCATCAACTTACCAGAGGAAGGTGTTGCTGTTTGAGTGCAAAAACAACACATCATGGAAGGCTTGGCTAATCAACGTGACCTCTCCAAATTAACACATCCAAGTAGCACTTTGTGGCGTTTTAAATAAAGTGGATGAAGCAAGCTGAGTGTGACGTGGAAGAGAACATTTGCATCAGTTGTAGGAAATCAAACGCGTCGTTCAACCAGCACTGCAAATGACTGCAACTCACGGTTGGATGTCGTAGCTAAGAAAAGGCAGTAGTTTGTTAGTAGAGGAAATGAGAACTGCTTAAACACACAAGCAGAATGATGTCTTAGGGGAACGCAGAGATCGTAGCAGACGCGCTTTTGGTTCTAGAAAAAAAGGCATAAAATTACTAGAGCTGGTCACTACAAACGTGTGTCAAAATACTATTCTCGTTGTGAAGTGGATGTTTTTGGAAATATGGATAAAGTAAGGTCTAATGGCAGCCTGAAAGGTGGTCGATGTGGGTGGATTTGATGTGTCGTTTGTCGAGGGACTATTGCAGCAACAGCAAAAGAAGCCGATCCTGTGAGATGCCAGCAGCACCCACCTTTCCACGTATCACCATAACGAAGCATGTCGAGGCTGATGTGGGCAAACAAGCACAGCAGAACTACTGGCACACCTGACACACCCTAAACTTAACCTGTAGTTTGCTGAATGCAGCATTGAAGGCTTTAAATTTACTATTCGAGCGATGAGACATTTGCCTACGGCGCTTCAACTTGACCCAGCTCCTACTGTCCATGTAATGTCGCTAGCCGAATTCAAGTAGAAGGATTGTGGAGATGCTAAGTTAGTCGTGTTTTATGCTCTGCTCATCAACTTCTTTGCAATGTTGTGGCAGAGAGCATGAAAGGTTGCTGATGGCGCAGAAGGTGTTTGGTGAAGGAACTCATTAGGATCAGTGACCTGACGCAGATGTTTCCAGTTGGGGAATGCCGCATGCAACATAGAATGCGTTAGTTTCGAAGTATTCACGGCCGTTAAACAGCGGCCTACTTACACGAACAATCAAAGCATTGACGAATGAGACAAATATTCATGAACTAGTGGAACTGAAAGCTTTAGTGTGCAAATGGATGGAAGCTATTCCTACTCAGTGCATTTGTGGCTAATGTAAGGAGCAAGGATGCACTGACGCGATGCCGGCGAATAAACAGGCAAAGTATTCACACAGCATAATCTGGTTCTCATGAGCTGCAAACGTGGGTGGATTCTTAGTCCAATTTCCACATTTCACGACCTCCTCCGTGGAATTTTGGGCAAAGTGCGCTGGATAGGGAGAGCTGCAGACTGAGACCAAATGCTGGCATGATACAAGTGTGTGTGTGTGCGTTTGCAGTGCAACTCGGAGGCATTGAGAGATGTGCCACGTAAAGAAGGAAAAATGCAGTTTTTGCAATGAGGTAACGCTACAACTAACCTTGCAATTCAAATTGGGTTGTAAAGCAATTCAATTTACTCACCGGTTCTATCCTGGTAAGCTGAAAGTTATGCCAAGTAAATAGTTGTAAGTTAGTTGGCATGAAATGCTTCCGGTAGCGAGGCACCAACATCAATTATTTCTAAGTACTTAAGTGTGATACGATCATGTTGGGGCAGTTTGTAAGCGCAAGGAAAGGCTTCCACAGGCAAGAACGTGGTGCTCTCCGGCTTCTGTGGAATAGACATGCGTCCGTACTTACCATTGCACGCCGCGATCTCCGGCGATTCACCTACATCAACGCAACACATTCAGTCATCGTGTGAGGACTTGTGCAGTTAAGGTCTGCCGACAGTTGGAGTCGTCAGGACCCTACTTAACTCAGAACTACATTACTTTGAAGTGTTAGTCGGAAATAGACCCACTTTCCCAGTGTGAATAACCACTCACCTTCTTGCTCCCAATCAACTGTAACCGCAAGACTCCTTCGCCGCCCAATCCATTCAAATGTGGTATGTTTATGAGCTTTACGTCGTGTGAAGTTCAAAACAAATATTCGTAGGTCGGATTTGGTGTCCTTCGACAAATCACCTTAATTGAACAGAGAAAACGTAAAAGACACATTATTTGGCCTTAAGGAGGCGGCAAATGATCTGCTTAAGCGCTCAGCAAACTCACTGCAGATGGGTGGTGCAGGTCGTCGAAGAGTAACGCCCATCCATGTGCACCTACGAAATCCTTTCACTCTAAAGTCGACCTGCGTTGTGGAGGGTACAAAAGGGCAGAATAGACAGACCACAAAATGCTGAGTAGGCAATGAAGAGGATTACGTAAACGCCCATGATCAATGCACCAACCCTAGATTCACTGTTCGCGCCTCCAACAGCGAATTTCACCTCCACGTACGACTTGCCGCCCCGAAATCGGGACAGTGGAAACGACGTGTTCAAGTCGACTTCACCTGTGTGGAAGAAGTGCTTAATAATTAGGCTGCCTTACTCTTTTCCCCTCCAACACTTGGTAATTTGAAGGACTCAGACGGCACATCTACCACATCAACCGCATTGAGCACTCAAAATGCCGTGTTGTGTAAGGCAAGTGTTTCTGGAGCAGTCGGTTCATGTCAAGCAGGCGTTCAACCCGCACAGCTTGTGCTCATTCCTCCCCAACATCCTCCACTCACCTTCCTCTGGCTTCTCAAAAGCACACTTTGGCACGAAAATCGCTGACGCAAATAGTCCATCTGCACCCCATATTTGCAACCCCTCCTCTTGGGACACGTCGTCGACAGTGAGGTTGGCACTTTCTAAAATTGCACACAGAAGTGTCTATGCACCGAAGAAGACTTCTGCTACACCACTCCTGTTTGCACCCAAAGGTTTGTTTATTACAATTGCAGACGAATGAAAGTAAGAGTTCTCAGTCTTCTACCTACCTCCATCGGTTTGGCAGGGTCTACCCAAGACTTCTTCTTTGACGTAACACGCGCCATTTCTGACGTCAATGTCGGAGGATTGACCAATTTTCCACCTCGTTTTCAAAACCTACAATCAATTCGAGTGCCCATTTCATCCGCCAACGCGCGAAACTTTCACCCTTGTAGTAGCACCCATGCCACACCGCATGAAAAGGGATATCATAATATAAAATTTGCGTCTCCTATCATGCTAGCACGTAGTGCGTGTTTATACAAAGTACAATACGTACGGCATTTTTGGGTAAACGAAAGTACATCAGCGGTGATGACCCCTGCGGTGTTCCAACAATGCGAGAGCCCCACAGCACTGGCTCCGCACCTGTTTCGCAGAGTTCAAATGCATTAAAGGAAAATGAGAAGTAGCTATTCCATCGACACGAACTAAGAGGAACACGCGCTGCTGAAACAACACGCAGCGTCTAAATACAAGTTTGTTGACAGCCTCCTATCAAACACTCGTCATGTTCAACGTGTTTCAGCAACACAAATGGGTGTCTTACCGTCGGAGGCCAGTGCAGTCGTGGGACCTGTGAGATGCAAGCATACGAAGAGAGGCGGCTCAGTGAAGTGGCACTCGAGTGGAGCGATCGGTGCATTGAGATTTGTGGAAAGAAGTCAGTGCATCAACTTACCAGAGGAAGGTGTTACTGTTTGAGTGCAAAAACAACACATCATGGAAGGCTTGGCTAATCAACGTGACCTTTCCAAATTCACACTTCCAAGCAGCACTTTGTGGTGATTTAAATAAAATGGATGAAGCAAGCTGAGTGTGACGAGGAAGAAAACATTTGCATCAACTGTAGGAACTCAAGTGCATCGTCCAACTATCACTGCAAATCACTGTAACTTACGGTTGGGTGTCGTAGCTAAGAAAAGGCAGTAACTTGTGGTTAGAGGAAGTGGAAAATGCGTGGACACAATCGGAGAGGTGGCTTACGAGTAGGGGTAGTTTGTGGCAGAGGCGATCCTGGTTCTGCAAAGAAGTCGCAGAATTACTGTAGTTAGTTGCTGCAAACATGAGTCAAAATGCTCTTCCCAATGTGAAGCGGAAATATAGGGAAAGTGAGGTCGAATGGCAACCCGAAAGGTGACTCGTGTGAGTGGCTTTGATGCGTCATTTGGTAAGGAAGTATTGCAGCAACAACACACGAATTTGTTCGTTTGAGGTGCCAGGAGCACCCACCTCTACCTGTATCACCATAACGAAGCATTTCCAAGCTGTGGCACGCGAACTCTCAGAAGAAACACTGGCACTCCTGACACATCCCAACCTTAACCTGTCGTTTGGTGGATGCAACATTGAAGACTTTTATTTAACTAATCGTGCGAGGTAACTTTGGCCTAAGGCACTTCAGGTTGACATAGCTCTACTGACCATGTGTTGCCTCTGGCCAAAAAGGAGGAGAAGGAATGTGGAGGTGTTTGAGTTGTCGTGTCATACACTCTCTTCATCAGCTTTTTTGCAATGCTTTGGCAGAGAGCACGAAGGAATGCTGATGAAGTTGAAGGTGTTTGATGAACGAGCACTTAGGCATCTAAGACTTGACGGTGGTGTTTCGAGTCAAAGAAAGCCGTATGCAACAGAATGTGTTAGGTTCGACGTTACCCAGACTTTTTAACACTGGTCTATTTAAATGCACAATCAAAGCAACGACGTAAGTGACAATTGGGTGTGGGATTGGTGGGAATAGCAACAGCTTCAGTTAAGGAGATAAGGCTGAAAGCCTTGGTGTGCAAATGGAGGGAAGGTCTTCTTGCTCAATGCTTTCGTGGCTAAAGTATGGTGCGGGGACGCACTGGGGTGATAAATGCAAGTCCACGTCGCATGAAGTTGCGTTTGTTTGCACATAAGGTGTGACGCTGATGTGGTGTCGGCGACTAAACAGCCAAAGCATTCACTTAGCATCATCTGGTTCTCGTGAGCTGCAAACGAGTGTGGATTCGTGGTCCAATTTCCACATTTCACGGCCTTCTCCCGTGAAAATTCGGGGCAAAGTGCGCTGGATAGGGAGAGCTGCAGACTGAGACCAAATGCTGGCATGAATCAAGTGTGTGTGTAAGTGTGTGTGTGTGTGCGGTGCAACTCGGAGGCGTTGCGAGGTGTGCCACGCGAAGAAGGATGAATGCAGTTTTTGCAATGAGGTAACGCTACAACTAACCTTGCATTAGAAGTCGGGTTATGGATCAATTCAATTTACTCACCGGTTCTACCCTGGAAAGCTGAAAGTTATGCCAAGTAAATAGTTGTAAGTTAGTTGGCATGAAATGCTTCCGGTAGCGAGGCATCAACATCAATTATTTCTAAGTGCACAAATGTGATTCGTTCAAGTTGGAGCAGTTCGTAGGCGCAAAGAAAGGCTTCCACAGGCAAGAACGTGGTGCTGTCTGACTTCTGTGGAATAGACATGCGTCCGTACTTACCATTGCACGCCGCGATCTCCGGCGATTCACCTACATCAATGCAACACTTTCAGTCACCGTGTGAGGACTTGTGCAGTTAAGGTCTGCCGACAGTTGGAGTCGTCAGGACCCTTCTTAACTCAGAACCACATGACCTTGAAATATTACCGGTCAAGTTGTTGCATGGAAAAGAAGGGTTGAGGCCGACTTCGTGAATTTAGACTCCCACTCACCTTCTTGCTCCCAATCGACTGTAACTGTTAGTCTTGTTTCTTCCGCATACCATCCAAATATGGTGTATTTATGCGCATCATTTCGTGTGAATTTCAAATCAAATCTTCTTAGGTCGGATTTGTTGTCTCGTGACAAATTTCCTTGAATTAGCAATGGGAAGCATGATTAGCACATCACTCATCTCAACGAACACAAGAAATGCTTTGACTGAGTGCTCGTCAAACTCACTGCAGAATGTTGCTGCATGTTCTTGTAGAGTTATGCCCTGCCACTGACACTCAATCAATCCGTTCACCATAAGTTGCACCTAAATTTTGAAGAGGAAGCGTGGATACAATTTACACAGTACAAGATCCTGAGTAGAGGATGTAAAGTTCTGCGCGATATTTTTAAGGATATTTCCGTGAGCAGTACACAAACCCTGGATTGGCATTCCGCGCCTCCCACAGCGAATTTGACCTCGATGTGTGGCTGTCCCTTTCGAAATCGGGAGAGTGGAAACGACGCACTCAAGTCAATTTCACCTATACGGGAAATACGTGGTAGAAATTCCTTCCTTGACTGCCCTTCTCACTACCCAATTAAGCAAAGGGGCCAAAAGGCGCATCTACCGCACGCATAACATGGACGATTCGAAATGCCGTGCTACATGCGGCAAGAGTTTTTGGAAAAATTAGTTTATGTCAAGCAGGCGTCCACCTTGCAAAGGTCCTGCTCAGTCTTACCCAAACCCATGCACTCACCTTCCTCTGGCTTCTGAAAAGCGCAATTCGGCACGAAGATTGCTGTCGAAAACACTGAGAATCCACCCCATATATGCACTGCCTCCCGTTTGGCTACGTCGTTTACAGTGAGGTTAGCGCTTTCTAAAATTACACACATCGGTGCCCTGTAGTGACGAAATCATTTGCTCTCTTCATCTTGCCTTGAATGCAAGGATGTTGTGCTCTTCCCAATATCGCTTACACACAACATCAACTTGAATCACCTTATGTTGCTAATGCGCGAAACAAAATTCTGATCCACTACTCCCACAAGGGCAGACAAATGAGCACAAGAGTTCTTTAACTTCTACCTACCCCCATCCATTTGGCATGGGCCACCCAAGACCTCTTTACCATCATAGCACAACCCATTTGCAACGTTGACTCGAGACCAAAGGTGACCCCTCGAAAGGGCTTCTATGGCCTAAAAATAGTTAAAAGGGTCAGTAAAAATCTTCATTGCTTAAACACTCCAACTTCTTACAGGAATGCAGAAACAAGTCTGCCTTGCAAGGCCTATGCCGTTCCAGGTGAAAAGGAATGCATGCATCTGCTATCATGCTAGCACGTAGTGTGTGTTTATGCAAAGCATAATACGTACGGCATTTTTGGGTAAACGAAAGTACATCAGCGGTGATGACCCCTGCGGTGTTCCAACAATGCGAGAGCCCCACAGCACTGGCTCCGCTCCTGTTTCACAGAGTTAAAAAATACACAAATCTTTTGTCTGTTAAATCTAAATGAATGTCAGTCATTTGTGATAGAAAACGCAACTGCATTGCTTATTATGTCACGTTTTCTCTTTGCTAATGCACCAACTGCCACCATGACACTTGAACGAATGCATTACTCGGCTTGCAGCTTGTATTCTTTAGCTGTCTGGGACATAGACCTGATTATGTGTGACTTCCTTCTCCTGCCTCGCCATCGTGCGCTCTGTGTTGGCACGATAACTACAACGCACACAGCCTCAACGCTTTCAGCAGTGAAGGACTGAGGTGTGTGCTCACCCGATTGGAGCACAGGCCACTGAACCACCACTGCGACACATGAGCTCTGCTGACCTCAGCATCACTTCCATCCACTTCTCACACCAAGATAGCTCCTGTTTGAACAATTGTCCTACGTCTCAAAAGCCATGCCACGCACTTCGATGCGTTCAAAATGGATTCACGGTCAGCTGAAATCGTGGCCTAATCATGACAAAATAAGCCATCAACTCCACTTCCATTTCCACCTTTCCCCATTTCCCATAACCTAGCTTAAAAGCGACACATGCATTGGAGTATAGCACATGGTGACTTGTTCAACAATAAATAAGGCCATGAAGGGGAAATGAACACATACCTGAGGAGGAGTAGGTGACAGCAGTGAGGAAGACGACAACACTCAACATGACACGAGTTCATTGTCTAGCCATCTGCCTTTTGTGCATTTATACGCGCTTGAACTTGACCTCATCGCGCGGTTGGGTGTTTGGCTGATTGGGTGAGGCTGCAGTTGCAGCGGTAATAAGAAGGCCTCTAATGGCACACTGCCATTCAACCTATTTGCACCAACATTGCGTGGGCGTCAGTTCGGTGCTTGCATTGGGGCCCTTAGAAGTATGGCACTTGGGATGAAGTAACGTGGGCAGATGTAAATGTTCTTGGTCAGTCGTAATGCGGCTCTTCCACCACTAACAAATGCAGACGTTCTTGAGATTGCAATTGACGATTGTGCCACAAATCACGAGGGAGCATCTATGTGTTCCTCTCTGCAAACTGGCATGAACAATTGTTGGTGCATTTAATAATTGCGATTGACGCGTGGAGATTTTCTCACCATAAGGTATTGTCAATATGCCCTCCGTCTTTCGTCATCTCTTTTGGGGGCAGAGGGCATCAGATGTGGCAGAATCGTGTTGAATACTTGGGCCAGAGCTGCGCCGCGAAGCATTTGTACACACCTTGTGATACTCCAACCAATCTAGACACGCGCATTGTCTCATTTTGATGGTCTGTCCATCTCAGCGCTTCTACAACTCGCAAAGGTCATTCAAGTTCACGTAGGCGCACCCATGTGAATGAATGAATGCATGCATGATTGAAAGCGCCTGCCCAGTCACCTGCTAGTGTGCATCAGTTCATGCCGAAGTAAACAAAGGAGCAGGCTACTTCTTCTCACACATATATGTGACTAAAACAATTCCCAAGTGGTGAATGTAGTGAGAAATTAGACATGAAATAACGAGAAGAACACCGAAGTCAATGTGCTGAGCATCGTGGCAAGTGTATGTGCACATCATGCTGATGATGATCAGACGTGTAGAGGCTTAGCGGTTCAATGCAAACCAGCATGACATGTGGTAGGTCGGCAAACTTCGAGTAATTATTCTCCGAATGACATATTCTAAGGTAGAGGAGGTAAAGGTTAGGCCCTTCGGAGTTTGCTTTGTATGCATTCCGTAAGTATTGATGCCAGCTCGCCATTCTGTTTTGCCGTCCTCTGCCGTCTCCTTCTCAATCCAGGCGAATGCAGAGAGATTCGTTAATACATTCTACCCCACAACACACTCTTCAGTGCCTATTTTGCTCATAAATGGTAGGCTCAGCCAGAATTGAGGCAGACATTCAACACTTCTCCATGGTGCACCACAACGGATAAGCAAATGACGATAAAATGGCTTGGGAAACGCAGAGTGAACCTGACAACTCGCTTGCGTGCCATGGTCAAAATTGATGTCACTTCGAAGAGTTCATCCAAAGTGGACAACTGAATGCAGATGCCGTGCCTGCGAAGAAGTACAGCATGGCAAAATATTTGTTGAACTCGACCCCTACAAGTGGTTGAAACCAGTAGGGAATGAATGAATGAATGAATGAATGAATGAATGGTCTGACTCGCACCCGAACACAGCCACTTGCAATGTGGTTTCAACATGTATTTGGCCAAATATTGTAGATGCTGCTGTTGGCTTGGGAGCAGGAATGACGTCTCCTTGAGGCCTCATCTCTTCACACAACCCAACATCACCTCAACAGAACTACACGAAAATGTCAGTGGAGTTGGATTTGCCATCAGCAAACAGTGTTGCATTACAATTAAGTGCGTTCGCATCAGTGAAAACCACAAGTAGTGTGGCGTGGAATAAAGTCGCTGGTACGTGACTTGTGATATTCTAATCAATCTAGACACGCGCATCACTTTGTTTTGATGGTCAGACCACCTTAGCGCTGCTACAACTCACGAAGGTCAACCAAGTTCACGTAGGCTCACTCGTGTGACTGAATGAATGGATGAGTGAAGGCATGATTGAAGGCGTCTGCCCAGCAATCAAAGGAGCAGGTTGTTTCTGCTCACGCGCATGTGATTGAGACAGTTTCAAAGTGATGAGGAGCACATTGATAGAAATAGCAGCTGAGAAGCAACACGAAGATCACCTAAGCTGTATGTTTTATGAGAGACAAAAGAAATGTTACAACATACGAGGTGTTACCACCAGCACACATGTTGATTCCTCTCGCAGCATTTCACAGCAAGTTCTAAAACATGAAGCGAAAACCCATTTTGTGCGCTGAACACATACATTCCGCCTAAGTATTGTGTCGTCTCCCCTCTTCAGCCACATCTCGAGGCTCTAAATTGAACACATTTTCATTCCTTATTCCAACTAATTCTCCCTTATTTGGACACCAATTTGTTACTGATCTTCCTCGACAACAAACCACTGAGGTTTCAAATGTGCCCTACACAAAAGTCGATTGTGGTTCTCCCTCACTTTGTGCTGAAAATGAATATTCACTTGTCAGTGATTCGTTCAATTTGTCGATTTCAAGGTCACTGGCTGCATGTTAGTATGCTGCCTCTTGGTGTGCTGGCTCCATTGTCGAGCAGAATAACGGTTGAGTTTTGGTTGAACAGGTTCTGGCTGCTCAAAGGAGGGAGAATACAAGGCGTCAAATAGCATGCTTTTCTGCTATCACTGGCTGTCCGCATGTTCAAGTTGACAGGAATGTACGTGTTGTAATCGAAACGCTTCGAAAGATTAATGGGGAACACAAAATTTGGATTTGGACTGCTGTCGTTCCGTGCTTTGCTCAGGTGCGTATGAGTTCCAACTCAAGAGTCATTATTGCTGGATGTGTGTCTTACTGGACTTGACGTGCATGTTTTGTGCGAGAACGTTAATTTGTCATCGTTCAAATGTGTTTTCACGATTACCTGGCGTTGTGCTAGCAACGGTTGTGGGATCTATCGTGCCTGGTGGACGTGGATAGAGTTGCAGCACACTTTGAAGGAGTGCTTGAGTGTTCTCAATCACCCTCGGCGAACTACACAGTGTTTCCTGTAATTTCGGCGATGCCATTTGAGCAAACACAGGCCGATGTTGTAGAGAACCTGCTACAGACGGAATGCTGTCGCACAGCCGGAGTAGATGACAATGCGTCGATTGGATTGGTAAGATTGTCGTGGAACTTCAGCATGATTGAGATTGCATGCCTACATCTCAGCTTGTTTCGATAGGCACGGGGAACGCTAATCAAGTCGTGGTGTGTTGGCACAGGTGGTGGGTGGGTGGATAGGATCGCCAAACTCCACTACAAAGGGAGGCAAATGAATTTGTAAAATGGTGTGCCTGCTACATTCCCTCCGATTCTGCGAAGGACACTTAAGTCGTTCCGACCGTTCGGCTGAGGAGAAACACTGTAGTGACCAGTGTTTGCCGGGAGGGGCTGAAGTTGTGGTGCGCTGTCGTGATTCCGGCGTTCACGACGCGGCAGGCAGAAGTGACTGATCGTCAGTGCTAAAGAGGAGTGTGGATGTGTGGAGGAAAGCGCTCGTCAATTCACTAGTTTGTAGAAGCGTACATTCATGTACAATTGTTACCTCGTTGTTTCATCCACCTTGAATAGGTGCACCGCCCTACCGTGAGGTGTAGTCTTTTGCATCTGCCTCTTCGTGCTTTCTCATTGCCTACGTGGTCCACTTGGTTGTGCATGTTTTGAGCGACAGTTTATGCTGTTGTTCCCTCTGCCGCTACTAGCGACTCAGTTTCCTCCGTGCAGTGCTGGCATGCGTTGGATGTTCGCAAGTCAGGTGTTAGTGCTCACTGACATTGGCTCATTTCTTTAACTGGACCGACTCTATTTTGTGGTAGACAATGGCATTTGTTTTTGTTTTTCGATAAAAGGAATAAGCTGTGTGCGTTTGTCCAGTGTCCCCGCCACTGTGTTTAGTGGGTTTTGCAGTGTGTGTGTGGACGTACCCTGTAAGACCTACGATTGGAGCATAGCGAATGCTGATAGGGTGTGCTACAGCAATCTTCGTGAATCATAATTTTCACCCTCGAATAAGCATTGCTCTTCTCCTCAAATCGAGAGAGTAGCATAGGCACTCTGCACGGGTGCATCGAATGAGCATATTCTAACTAGTCTACTTTCGGTTGGGGGTGCGCTAACGCTTTACTTTCACTCTTTGATTTCCGGACCTGATAAAAGCCCTTCCAAAATCTGGGCACCATTTTCTTGTCGAGTTTTGGCCTCAGAGTATGCCAAGTAGGTTCGTCGGTTCCTTTACTGGTGCTTGTAAGAGAGCGAACAGGCATGGAAGAAGGCACAATTTTAAGTAGATTAGACTCTGTCTAGTGCCCCTTGTCCTGACCACCAAACTTTGTCCCTTGGTTATTGTCGGATGAGGTTTATCAAGATGGTCACCTTCAAAAGGAGGATGGATGAAAGTGGCGTTCATAGGGAATGTTATGCTACATTGATGACTTTGAAGCCAACACACTGATTGCATTTGAAATAGATGAGTACATTTTGCATATGCACTCTCACTCGATCAGTCACTCGCACATTTCAGCGCCTACAATCTCCAAATCAGACTGTGCCATATGCAGATTTGGACCTCCTTGTTTTCAATTTGTTTCTTCCTTCTCTTTCATCCTCCAACTCCAACTTCTTCTCCACTGACAAGTGATCGTGCACTGTTCTTTGCTTTCTTCTGGGCATTCGAGGCATCCCCACTCACCTCTTTGATGGGGCTTCACAGTGTGCGCAGGCGAAGAATCAAGAAAATTAACCAAGAACTAGCGTTTGTCTATTTACGTTAAAAACTTAGAAGTAAGTCGCCGGTAGCTTTTTCTACTTATACCTTAATCCCATTTGCGCCACTTGATAACACTTTCGCAAGCCCACAACCGTCAGCAGGCACATTGCATCGGAGTTAGTTGCCAAGTGTTTTGGCCTATTTGAAATGCACCGCAGCAATCCAATGCGTGGCCAGATTGGAGTAAAGTCAGACTACGCCACCACCTCGTTTGCTAATCCATTACACTAGAAAGGCATTGGCAGCTAAATGCGATTTTTCCATTTAGTCTTGCGTGGTAGGTTAAAGAGACTAGCCAAGTCTGACCCACTCGAGCATGGCTTTGCTTTGGCCTCCCACAGTACTTATAAAGTAGGCTAACGGCAATTAGCAAGCAACGCAACTGTGATTGTAGTGTGAGTATGCGCATTAGGTTTTCATCACAGGCAAGCCTACAAGCAAAATGTTAACTTGTTATGACTGCATGCGAGATCGACAAATCTCGGGGCAGTTACGATGAAGGTGGTGCTAGACTGGCCATGCAGAGGATGAGACTAGCTCCTCACATTAGCAAGTTTGTGCTCCATCGGAAAAGGTTGGCGCTCAATGCAGGCTGCATCAAAAGACTAGAGCGGCTTTTGAATTCTTGCATTTCGGGAATCCGATAGGAGCA
The DNA here is from genome assembly GCA_036345935.2 of Taenia hydatigena. Taxonomy (NCBI): domain Eukaryota; kingdom Metazoa; phylum Platyhelminthes; class Cestoda; order Cyclophyllidea; family Taeniidae; genus Taenia; species Taenia hydatigena. The sequence continues at coordinate 45,561 of JADWOT020000921.1, forward strand.
CAAAACTGATCCACCATGAAAACAACCTTCAATCTAGTCAAGGGATGGACGATGTGACACGTGGAGGAGCAAAGTGTCACGACATTGGACGATTGGTGAGAAACATGGAGGTCAGAGAAGTTGCCTTACCATTTATGAAAAGTGCTGTCTGTTGAACCGAGACACACCCATCTGCGTGCACGTTACTGCGACTTCACTAATTCCACAGCACAAGGCGTTCCATCACTGCAATTCGTGCACTTCCCATTACCGCTTCTTTGTCGCTAGTTTTGTCTGCCATTTGTTTTACCAGAAGCTGCCCACGCATTTGCACAATGCATTTGCACGCTCATGCACAACAATGGGAAAGTCAACAAAGCCATGACGATGGGTGGTGTAGTGAGCATCACGGTCTTCTCCTCACTTTTAATCGGCGGCATCTCACACATCATTGCTTGCAGCATCCAGCTGAGCATACTTCGAAGTGATGTTGGAGGAAGTGAAATAATGAGGCACGAATACAAACGGCATTTTCTGAAGAGGCACTAACATCGTCTACTCGAATTCGGATGTTGCAGCTTTGAAGCATCACCTAACCCAACACCTCCAAATGCTCCGAAAGTCAAGGAAACAGAAAAACTCGCCACCATCTTACGATGATGGCGTTGTCTAAGTCATGCAAGCCGCCTTTTACAAAATTGTCATTGCCTCAGCGATTTCGTGCTAGAGTGGAATTAACACCTGGCAATTTCACAATTCTTAAAACTGCATCTATGGGTTGACACTGGCCATAAGATTAGCCCCCGTTTAGGGCTTTCAGTGAATTTGCCTTGTGATGTCCACTCCTCATCCGTTATCATGCATGTTTACCCAGTTGATCGAAGTCTTTAATGCCACAGACCCAATCATCCCTATTGCTTATGCTGGTACAATCGGAATCGAAACCCACCTTTCACATCGGACATTGCATGTTCTAAAACAGTTGCTTCAAACCGTTAATGCTGTTTCACTGAAGCTCGGTGGCGGCAGAGTTTGATAATGTGGAAAGTGACTTGGCAGAAGCTTTCTCAAATCGAAACACCACTTCGACTTGATGCTGACAGAAGATGGGCAATCACAATGAGACAGATGAATCAAGGCCTGGTTGACAGCAGGAACGTTGACGAGTCAAGCAAAGTTGTCACTTGCCATCATCATTGACGTCATGATTAGGTTCATGGTTTACGGTCTGTTGAAGTTGGCCACAGTGCACTTCCCACCAGGCGGCAACACATGCTTCCAAAGGACTGCCTAATGCCTGTTGAATCTGTCACCGTTTGCCATGACTTACGCATGATGGAGGCAGGTTAGCTTTTAGGGGTAGGACAGTCATGCCATTTGTTGAATTTCCTCTCAAATTCACGTCCGTCAGGTGTTGCTATCTTGTAATCACGTCCGCATTGCATTCAAAGGCGGCAGTTTCGCGACCCAGTTTGCCTGGCCGCCAACAGACCGCTTGTCGAATGGTCCCCAGCTCTTCCCAATTGTGTGCACTATTCGCTTGACAAACGTCGCAACGTCAGATCGGTGAACTTTGACCAAGGTGCCAAGGTGCTGCTACATTAAGCACTTGGACTGCAGTGACCACGGGGTGATTTGTTACACATGTGTGTGCACTCATGAAACAAGGGAAGAAGCACATAAACGTGAGCATATGCTGAACTTGTCTCGACAATGCAATCGAACGCCTTGCTGTCGGGGCTGAGCATCGCCGTGCCACCTCTGAGGTAGGAATTCACAGAATTGTTGGCTCAGTCAAGTGATGCTTGAATGAGTGAATGAATGGATGAATGAATCGGTGCATGCTGTTCAATCGCATGAAGTGGAAGATCTGGTCACTCTAATAGCAAGTAAGCAAAGATCATGCAATGTAGAAGTAAGTGGAAAGTGGGCTTTAAGTTAGTGATGACATGGCTCTATGCCAGGAGGTGGAAGCCCATAACGTTTCGGGAGAGAGCGTGAAGTGAGACTTACATCTAGTCTCACTCCCGTTGAAGTTGACGTGTCTAAATGCGAAAGAACTAGTCGAAGCAATAAAACGGCTTTATACTGCAGACGTGAATCAATGCATGATGCACTAGAAATGGCAAGGAATGCCATCTCAAACTGCTTGGTGAGCTGTGGCTTGTTGAACATCCACTCATTTGCTCTCGTTGATGCAGGCGCACTTGAATCCGCATCTGTGGTAGATAATGGAGTTATCTTTGTCTTCCCTCCCCCAACTATTTAATAGTGGATGTTCTAAGAAGCAGGATGCATTTGATGTCACTTTATTTGAGCGCAACTGACATCAACGCGGCGCTATCGTGCCTTCGAAGGGAAGTGGACCAATCCATGCGAGAGCCCATTCCTCTAGTGCGCCAACTGATCGTCGAGATTGGACCAAGAACCGACCAGCTGAACAAAGTCTCCATGCATCAAACTTCCTTCCGTTAAGATAGTCACCGTGGCCATTTATAGTGCAGTAAATATGATGCACAAAGACCAATTCACTTACGCTCCTCATCTAGATATGCCCAATCTGTGATTTTTGGATGTTTCAATCGACTGGTTGACATGCCTCTGCTAGATTACTTGCCTAATTCGCAGCCATTTTGATTGGTTTTCGTAAAAGCCGAATGGGCAACTAACTAAAGCTGCCCAAAATCGAACGGCCATCCCATGAAAACTGTGCATCCACCAGCTCCAAGACTGTTTTATTTGTGCCCATCAAGCATTTACAAAGAGGTACGCAATGCTAACCACGTCATTGCTGTCGCTGTTTCACTCAATTTGAAGCACTCATTAGCAAGTGGGGTGCAGCGATTGCAAACTGCCTTCTCAACCCTCGACAACGCGTGCAATTCCAGTCTCTTCATCAGGTTGGGGGAAACATCAGGCTGAAGAGGTGAGTGCTCATGCATCGGTGTTCAGAAGTTGGAAGTGGTGGGCTTTTGGCGTAACTAATTCCGCAGGACCTAAGGATGAGGAAGTAGCTGGCGTGCGTTTAAATGGGTGTCAGAGTTGCGAGGACACTGCTAAGCAGTGCTCGATGTCCGCTTCTCCTTAAATGATGGAAAATCACTGAACATTGTCACAGCCCAGTCTTGTTACTAATTCCTGTCCACCTCTGGCTCCAAACTGCTGAATGAAGTGCACCGACTACCTAACAGCGGACAGCATGCCTTGCGGCAAAATGTGGACATTAAGAATGGTCCAATTTCAGCGAGAAATTGAAGTTTATCTCCTCCCTTGTCTTCTCCTCGACCACGATCTTATGACACACGGTGATCTCCTGCTCACAACACCGGTTCAGCTGATATTCCTAAGCACTCACTGTAACTCTCTCCCTCCCTCATTATTTAAGGGAACCCTTACATCAGACCCAGATGCACTTGCTGCTCCTTCAAACATGTGCCTTTAGACACAACTGCGAATGGACCCATTGTTGCCGTAGCATTGAACCCCAACCTCGGCTCAAATGTAAGGGGAATTTATTTGCTGTCAGTGGGTTCGCAATGCGACAAGTTTAGGCAGAGAAAGTCGTGACATGCTTGTTGGTGTGC
>JADWOT020000923.1:0-25000 GCA_036345935.2 Taenia hydatigena
ATCTTGAGCGGATAATATTAGCTTAGGTTTGTTCGATGTGTCAGACGTCATAGAAGGCCGAACAGCTTTTAGATACTCACCGTGCCGCCATGACGCATTATGTCCCAAAACAATATCACATGCTACAAAATAAAGGGAATTCGATCAACTGCGTCTTAGCTGGATGGATCGAATCGCAACGTCGTACACACGTCCTCATCTTTAAAGCAATCTGTGTTCTTCAATTTACTGTGCATCCATTCACTTACTCACGTTTCATCCGTTCTTCCATAAATCGCCTCACCTCCACAGAATTTAATTTTCTTGCACTCATTAATGTGTACGGTTTGCGTTTTATCGATTCATGCAGTCTTCCATTCTTTTACTTGTATGCACGGCTTTGACAAAATGAACTTCGGAAGGCAACTCACAGCAGAGAACCAAATGCCAGTGAGATTGGGTCAAGAGTCGCCTGACTAACCTGGTGTTCAATCGCTAAGGTGCTTGCCCGAGTGAGCGGATCATCTCTCGATCACTAGCGGAAAGCGGGTGCTCACCAGACTTATCTCTACGCATAGTCATCGACCTGACATCACCCAGCCTCATCTCTCCAACTTCTCTGCATTCAGTACACCTTTCTCTAAAAAGACATCTTCGAGTTGGCGATGTCTAGCCAGCGTGCCACCACAGGTGGTGTGATGGTGCAGGATGCCGGAGATAATATGATGCATGCACAGTAAATATTGTTAATGTTTTATAATTAGAGTTCATCAGCATTTTTAAAGTGCTGCCGTAGAAATAGCTTCTGTAAGTTTGGCTTAGTTAAGCGTCAATCACAGCAAAGGAAACCATGCAGTTGATTTTGCCGCATTGTTTCCTACATTCATCGCAGAAATTTTACAGATACTAAAAACTAAGCAGTCGGTTTCAATTTCCGTCAACATATGATGCCAGAGGTCACAAGTCTCCGCGCAGTTTCTTGACCTCACAATGTGTCTAGTCAGCATGCCACCACAGGTAGTGAGGTGGTGGAGAGTGTGTCAGATAAGAAAATACAGGGATAGTTGTGGTGGGGATAATGTTAAATGTTGTCTTTATCTTGCATGAATTGGTCGAGAGGGATTGTGTTTGCCAGAGCAATTGTTCCTATGAAGGGGACATAAGGCATGAAGGCAATGTTTGATGATTGGGAGGCCCTCATTGAGGAGAAAGGGTCTAATTTACTGCATTGGTCAGTGTCTTGAATTGCCTGCATTAGTTAATGGCTATAATAAGCCTGAGGAAGGTAGAGTCGACTTTGCGTGCCTTACAAAGATACTGTTGTGAAATCGCAAGAATTTTATTAATTCCACAAATCGACTGTCTAGATCCCATTGCCATACTTGCCTTAGATTTATCTTCGATGAAGTCGTGGGACACCACAAAGCTCCATCTCTGAATAAACCATCAAATAGGTGCAAATTTCGTAAGTTTTATTGGTACACTGCCGTAAGTTTGCATCTTTGACAGAGATGGTCTTACTACACGCTTCTTTATTTACCCACAGTGGAGGAGGTAAGGATGATAACAGAAGCGTCAGCATTGGCGCCGATGCCTGCAGAGTGAAATCTGTTAACCGCCCAAAGCTGGCTTAAAAAGCAGTTTGTGGGGCTGCTTTATAAGTGACACGGAAGCCGTTCATAACTGCTCGTCACACCGATGCAAATAATGCAGCTCTTTCTCCACCAAAGCCCATCTGTGCGTTATTATTGCCAAGAATTTTACCGGGTCCAAAGGTGCCTTGCATAGCTTTAAACAAAAGCTGGCAAAATAGACTTTCAAGTGAGAGAGAGAAAACGTGTTCAAATGTTCAAAGAACTAAAGCAAGTAGTCCGCTCCACACGACCTAAACATTAACCAACTTCGAATCGAGCACTCCATGGTGTGTGTTAGCCACTGACGTTAGTGATTCAGCCCTGAGAAACACGCCATTGCTTGAGCAAGGGCTACAGTCGACAAAATAATGATGAAAAGCGCAACACGGCATGATCTCTTTGCAACATTTACAGTGGTCAGAGACTTAATGAGCTGACCGATAACGAGGAAGGTCACAGTGAAGATGGACTATAAGACGTTGGCTGATTGATGACTATAGTGTCGGAGGTAGACTAGCCGATTGTACCTCGAGACGATGAGATGGAGCGACACGCACTTGCAGTTTTATTTAGGAAAGGGAATACGGATAGCAACGCACACGCTCTGTCTTGCAAACCACTCTCGGCATATACAGGAAGTGTTGCTCTGCGTGTCATTTTCTCGAGTGAGCCAATCAAAAGTCAATGTGCAGAGTCGCTTCCGAATCGCCACATGTCCACGGTATACGAGCTATCCCTTACAGCATCTTGCGAATCCACAGTGAGGGAGGTGAACTCGTCGAGTAAGGCGGCCATGTGGCAATGGTGAAAATGCTTCAAATCTCCCCGGAGGATATGATTTTTCGCACCATGAAGATGCTGGACATATCAAGCGCCTTGTCAAACTGCAATTATTTGTATGCACAGTTCTTCAAAAGACACATATGCAGCCGAGCTGTGAGTACAAAAAGCTGTTTGATGTCTCGAACCAAAGGCACCGGCGTCTTTTGTTCGTCTTAGACGAACCGGATTTCAGTTGAGCCTGTGTCGAGTGCACCAGTGTCAAATGCCCCATACAATCTTCACCCACAGATTATTTAGAACAAAAAGCAATTATTACTATCTCGGGTTCACAGCCATCCATTGATGAGGAAAAATGACGCATATCTACCGTGGTAAATTACTCCGAAATTGCAGCATATCACCTTTCATCGGAAGGAGATACGCTGGCAAAACCCAATCATCTGTTCGCAACGAAGTCCGGCATTGAGCCTTAACGAAAATGGAAGGACCGTTGCTAAAGGCAGCACCAGAAATGGTACATGAGAAGTCGATGGCTATTTGATGCATATTTTTGGGTGTGTGAGAAGCGTGTGGTGAACACGAACCTCTTGAGATGGGTTGTCAGAACTGTACGAGGCGCAAGGGTGTTGCAGACATGCATACCGCCAGCTTCTGCTCTCAGTCCCAAGTCCTGCCAATGCAGGTACCCTTTCATAGTCACTCCGCTCGTATAAGAAGTTTGAAGGCCAAGGAAAAGACAACAACTATGGAGACATTGGAGTGTAATTTGTGAAAGCTTAGTTGTGATACAAAAGCAAAATGATTTGATTGATATAATTACCTGAGATGTTAAGCACACGCTTGCTACACAAAAGCTCCTAAGACACAAGACCTTCCCTCATCTTTCATGCATTAAATTGTTTTAATGCTCCGACAACCAATGGGCTCGGTGGTCCGTACTTTCGAAAATAGGCCCTGTTATTTCTTCCAGCGTCGTCATTCGCTACATCCAACATGGCAGATGTTCGTGCAAAGCATGAGCGTCTTCCACGAACAATCACGCCTATTAATTATAGGCTTCATCTTCTGCCTAATTTTACAAGCTTCACGTTCACCGGGCGTGTTTCTGTGGAACTGCGGGTAGCTCTCCTCCGTCCGTTGAATGCTTCTCCACGATGTTTTCTGCTTCACTTTCTTCGGACTTGCATTTTACCGCACAAAATTTGGGCTGTTGAATGCTTTAAGCACAGTTTTGTCTTATCGGCAACCATCGGCACTCAAACTTATGCGAGGCTCTGTTTTGTTGTAGGTGGTCAGAGCAACAGAGCAGATGATTTTCAATTCTAAAGGGCTCGAAATATTGTCTGCATCCTATCAAGACAGTAAGTCAATCGGTGCTATTGGCTACATGAACCGAAAATTCTAGTTCCAGCCACGGTAACAAGTGATGAAGAACTGGAAATAGTTACATTCCACTTTCCTACTGACCTTCAGGTTGGTTGTGTGGAGGTTTCGGTAAAGTACTTTCCTCTATTTAGTTGGGAAAAGGACATTTGAGCGTAAACTTCAAAGGGAAATTTGCCGATGACATGTTGGGGCTATATCGCAGCTCATACACGGACAAGAGTGGCAAGGAATGCCACATCCTTGCCACTCAGTTTGAGGCGAGTTCTGCACTTTTTACAAACCCGTCCTGTCGGCAGCTCTTGTAAAATGTGTCGATGTTTTCCTTAGTCCGCCTTTGCACGTCGAGCCTTCCCGTGTATGGATGAGCCGGATCGTAAGGCGACTTTTGACATCAGCGTCGTCGCTCTCGACAACCAAGTCGCGCTGTCAAACATGGTGAGTCACCTTCACGACTTCTGAAGCAGTTGTCTGCGACAGCTTATTTGGAGGCTCTCAGGATGTGCGCAGTCATGTACGCTAGACTCTACTCTCTTCACTAGTGGGTGGAAGGAAATGTCGAGACAACGTCGCATCTTGCCTCATTTTGGTTTCAGGGGTAGACTTGTGCACAAAGTCACATTAAGTTCTTGTGAGACCACCCAGTCATCATTCCTAAATTGGTTAGTCTGCGCAGTGACCACCACGACCCTTCAAGTAACTGTCAGCTGTCTGTGTCAAATATGAGAAAACGCCCATTGGATTCTACTCCCTCTTGCCTGTCTTCGTTGTCTTGCTGGCTCACTCACTACTCAGTGGCGTTTTCTCTTTTGGTCTGACATAAAGGGGTGCAAGATCCCCACCGCTCCAAGTTGTTTGAAACTGCTTGTTAAGAGGACTGTAGATGCCTCACGCTTTGCCATTTAGGGCAAAGAGCATGAATAAGTGAGAGGTTGGAAGTACGAACTGATGTCACAGGATCAAGGCATGTGGTACAAAATTAGTGTGCACATCACAGTGCAGCAGGTCAGATGGTCTTCCGCGTTTTGATTCCGGTGTCGTCTTAAAGCTCTGTGACGGCAGGCATTAGATGCTTTGAAACCATGTGCACACTTAACAACTAGACGCAAAGTGGTGCAGTGTGATGACGAGTCCGCACCATGGGGAGGAGAAGCCATTATTCCAGTTGGTAGTTGTGGTTATGTACCTTCCGTGCACTTTTAGCGTAATGTCCCTCAACTCATCTCGTTTTCGTTAGACCAACTGTTTCAATGAGAGAGAGGGAGCTCATCTGAGATCCGCAGAACTGAGGACGGACTAGCGTTCACTGAGTGTATTGTGCACAGCATTCACATTAAGCAAACATCGATCGCCTTCATCCTACGTTTTCATTCATGAAACGATGTGAAGCGAAGCTGAAATGCAATATTCAAATCACTGCGCATGGTGATTAGTTGAAATCTTGTCCACCAATTTAAGCAACGCTGGTCTTATCTCGTACGCGAATGTGCTGTGGCTAACGGTTGCATTGCTTGCCAGAGGAGTTTTGGAGGAATCATTCCTCATCCCCTTTCCTTTGCTCTCGAAGTATGTCCGATAGGGCGCTTTGAGTTGCCATCAACTCTGCCGAATTCAATTCAACTTTGGTGAAGCTAATGTCTCCTCAGCTGTTTGACTGTGCTCAGTATTCAACCGACGAACGAAGGTATGTCTTTGGATGAAGTTCGCGTGCCACAAATGTGTCGATGGAGGTGACTGCTGAAGTTGCGATAGAGTGGTTTAATACCAGCGAACAAACTTCAACATTAAGAAGTGGCGTTTGAGCTTCACCTCTTTTAATTTCCTACAGCCTGAAACCGCCCGTGACATCATACCGACACCGGAGGGCTGCAGCGAACCACCTGATGGTCGCAACTATGTCAAAATTACGTTTGCTCGCACCCCACTCATGGCGACTTACCTTGTTGCCGTGGTATTGGGGGATTTCGAGTACATCTCCACCACCAGCAACGTAGTTCCAAGTACTTCATTGCCGAGACAAATTGAAGTTCGTGTTTACACACCGCTGGGCAAGCGCAGCTTTGGGCAGCATGCGTTGGCGGTGGCGAAGGAATCGTTGTCCTTCTACGCCGAGCTCTTTGGATGCCCCTATCCATTGCCCAAACTGGATCTGGTCGCGATTCCGGACTTTGATTGCAACGCCATGGAAAACTGGGGATTGGTGACTTTTAGGTGAGTTGTCGAAAGTTTACCATCACCTCTACTTCTGCTACCTTTTCATTCATCCTATCAATGGGTGGCCGTTTCGATACCCCATTAAGCCCGTTGCGTGCATTTAGCTATCAAAGTGACATCCGCACCCTGATGGTTTACGCAGAATCGCCCGATATATATTCTAAAACGATAACTTGCATTCCACCTACCAATTCTTCGGGCACGTGTGAGAGCACGTCAGCTCTTGGGGCATCGTGTGCATGCTCCTATTGAAACGTAGTGAAATGCTCAGTGCGATTCTAGTCATGAGCAGAGCCAGAAGGCTAGTGACTGCTGGGCTACGCAAACCGTGTAAAGCAGACATCTGGAGGTTCAATAACCCCTCTCGTCTCCTAATATGCACCTGTGCATCAGTAATAAAATCTAGTGAATTGGAAACGAAGAAAGGTGGCACGGTTCCTTGGCAAGGGTACATTGGGCATATTGAGCACACCTTCATTTAAACATGCAATGTGTTTACTTGGGCAACTTTTGGGCCCCTTTTTACTTCATCCACAAAGACGCCTGCAATGACAGTTATGCTGAGTGCTACCTCAGAGCCACTGTGAGTGACGACTCATGTAAGCACAATGAGGCACACCCCTCCATCGTAACTGTCAGACAGGAGATCTCGAAACTTTCTTCACACCCATTTATATATTGGCCGCAGTTGGGAAGCTCTCCATCCATGTCCATGGTCATTGCAGAGGTGTACTCTGCTCCTGCAGCCTTAACAGTTGCCACACACGATTGTTTGGTGACTGCATACCTGCTCTTTGGAGCCATTGTCGAAGATGCCCAGTGTCAAAATTCGGGTGAGTTTGTCCACTCAGTGAGAGGACAAATTCTAACCATGATTGGTCCTTAGGCCCTGTAAGGAATTTCGGTTGAAGTAGTGATGTGTGTCACCAGCGCTGAAGTTGAGCATCAGCGAACCTCCAAGAGCTCGCGTAATGCCGTCTTCACACAGCCTTTCCACCTATCGCCTTTCACTTGCTCGTGATTGCAGAGAGACGGCTCTCTTGATCGACCCAGAGAACTCCTCCCTATTGTCAAAACAACGCGTTGCGTTGACAGTGGCGCACGAGGTGTCACACATGTGGTTCGGCAATCTTGTGACCATGTCGTGGTGGACGGATCTCTGGCTTAATGAAGGCTTTGCAACGTGGGCCGAATATCTTGCTGTGGATCATTGCTTTCCCGACTACGATATTTGGGTGAGTCATCCCAACCAGCGATTTGTCTGATGGTTAAAAGTAGAGTTGTTGGAATGGGACTGGATTGAGTGTGGATTGTGCTTGCGCCATCACACGACACTTCGGCACTCCCACTGGTCGATTCCATCGTATTTGCCTTAACTGTGTGGTGCTTTCCTGATTATTTACACTAAGTACATGATCGACTTTGCGATATACTGAAGCCTGCCCATCATCAACAGCGTCCGTCTAATTATCCACACTTGCATCTCACCTTGTGGTGGATTAATGAGAAGAAGGAAATCACTCGCCACTAGCCTCTCAGAGGGAACTCGGGTGCCACAGTCGACTTATTTGATTGTTCATGACTGGTGGATAGATCTTTTGGGTTGGAGCATTGCGGCAAACATCAGCATCTCGCTTGCTGCTGATTGACTAAATAGCCTGACGGGATCATGTGTTGATTCTCGCAACGAAATGATTTCGTGTCGGATGAGGGGCCTTGCCACTTGGCCTTCAGATAAGAATCGACTACCGCAGTCCAGGTGTTTGGGTGCCGCGATGGCGTGTTTTTGTCCTCACGCTAAGGACATTCGACTTTGTTTTGTGTAAAGCCCAGTCAATCGGGTTGGCGCATGATTTTGGACAACAGGTCACACGTGGCGTTGTTGCGTCTGATGGAGGACCATTGAGGTCACTTTCAAATGCTCTCATCCACCCACAGACGGGAAGGGGCCTTTTCCTTAGTCTTCACATTAAGCACACATCAGCACGGATAGATGTACTCTGCCAGCGCAGACTCCCACCGCCTACCTGCATTGCTCAGGCGTGAAAGATGGGCCATTGTGCCGGTGTCTCATGATCAGCCCAAAATTCTTTTAGTAGAGAAAAGCCGGCTTAATTCCAGGATGACGGCCACAATTGTTGCTTAGGGGCTTAATTTTTACCGGGTTGGCAGTCGATCCAGACAAGGTCAATCGATGCACCTGTCTTTAGCTCCAACCTTGTCTGCTCTACACCTGGGTTGCTCCACGGCTCGCTCTGCTTTGAATCCTTTCTAAATAGTTTATTTTCATTGCTTTTAGACCCACTTCGTGTCGTCAGAGTATGTTCGAGCACTGCGATTAGACGAATTGAAAAGCAGTCATCCCATTGAGGTTTGCATTGCATTTCACCAATTGTTGCCACTCAGCTGCTCGTCTCCTCATGTCCACTAAGAACAGCCTAACGTCTTGTCCTTGTCACTTAGGTTGAAGTAAACAGTGCTCAAGAAGTGGAGGAGATCTTCGACGCGGTGTCTTACCAGAAGGGCAGCTGTGTCATCCGCATGCTCTATGAACACATGGGTCACCAGGTGAGTATCTTAAATTGTTCCTGTTATCTCCCTTTGCCCCTAATTCTTCCCCTCCTCCTCCTCCTCCTTCTAACCACCACGCCTGCTTCTATCATGCACTTTTCGGTTCTTGGGCAGAATCTGGAGTTCTTTTGCCTCCTTGTTCATGAGCTGCAAGGCGAACTATTTAAAGGTGAACTTCTCTGCGATCACGCGTTCTTCGCCCTTTATTCCTTTTCTTCACTTTCTAATTCACTCACTTTCCATGAACAATCCAGTACGGTTAGAACGCTTGCCTTCACCATAAAGCATATTATCAAAAGTCCAAGTTCTGCTATTGTCGGTGACCTTATGCAAACCCTTTCCCTTGTCACCTTCTCATCTGCCTCGTGCTTTTCCCCTCTTCCTCCTCAAATTCACTGATTCCTCCATATCGCCGTCCTAGTTATCGGTTGCTTCATCACTTTCTTCCCGTCAAGAATTTGTTGTCAGACTGATAAACGTTTTGCGACTTGCTGTTAACATTGCTCTTCCGTTTGTTCCCTGTAGACAGCACGAGTTAACTCGTTGTTGTCTTACGACAGAGAATTGCTGCTGCAGCGCAGACATTGTCAGTCGATGGTTTTAGGAAGCGAATTTCCCTTCTAGCAAATCTTTTGTACTCTTGACCATGGGAGTGAGTTGGTTGGTGACTGGAACCAAATGAACTAACACCCAAGCGGCGAGGAATGATGTGGATGGACGGAAAGCAACTGCACATTGGAAGGAATAGGATGTGCCTATTTACGGGGCTATTAATAATAAGTGTGAAGTCTTACGCTCAGAGGTGATTTCTCTCTATGCGTTCGCTTTGCCAAGGCTACCTCTCTCTTCTGACAGTGCATGGTGGGAATCACTCATTGTTATGTTGCGTTTGTCCTCGCTTTCCCCTTGAGAGCTGCACCACTTCCTGGTGTTGTAGAGGAGGGGATGCACAAAAATGCCTGCCCCAATCAGGCTAAAGATGAGCCTATTAGTATCCGCGTCCATGAAGTGCACCGTGGCGTTGACATGGGTAAACGGGCACGACCCAGACTTGGTCGAGTGAGCGACCAACGAGCCTTTTCCGCTTGAGCCCTTCGTATGTAGCGAATCACCTAATGCTTGTGTCTACTGCCTTCCGCAGCCATTTCAAGACGGTTTGAAGACGTATTTTGAGAAGTTCAAATATTCCAATGCCACAACCGAGGATCTGTGGGCTGTCCTGGAGACCACGAGTGGTTGCAATGTGACTGAGCTCATGCCTCTGTGGACGAAACAAACAGGCTATCCCGTGGTGTCGGTTCGTCTCATTCGCGCGCCAGACGGGAAGTACAGCGTTGGACTGAAGCAGCAACGCTTTCTTACTGACGCTAGCTCCACCAGTCGTAAGAGTCCGTTTTTTGGCATTTGTTTCCACAACAAAGTAGCTTAATCCACTATTCCACTCTATTCGCCAGTCTTCGCCACCACTAAAGGTGACATTGCGATAGTTATGATAGTTAGAGAAGATTGTACGATCTCTCTGATAGTAGCTGACCACATCTCACCACATTATGCTGCCCTTATCTTCGAGGCGACTTACTTTGATTCTCCGAGTGGGTCTTAGTTGGTTCTAGTCAAAGAACCAATGGAAGGGCTTTGCTTAGCTGCACGTTCTCGCTTTGCACCGGACTACCCAGTATGGATTGGTGACATTCGACAAAGTACCTATAGAAGCAAACGTGTTGCACTTTGCCTTTGATGTGCATAGGCGAACAGTCACAACACTGGTGCATCCCAATTGTTGCCTGCGCCGTAGACGACTCAGACCAGCTGCTGCTTCACAGGGTTGTCGGTATTCCCCCCTCCACCTACTCGAGAACCGCAGACTTGGACGCGATTGATGTCGACTCGGAGGAAATCATTTACTCTCTGTCCACTCCTGTCTCCTCTCCCGGAATACGTCTTAAGCCAGATGCCGTTGGTTTCTATCGCGTGCATTACGAACCGGCCATCATGAACACCATTACAGAAGCCATCAGCAGTGGTACTGTGCCAGAACGCGACCGCATCAGCCTGTTAGACGATCAATTTGCTCTAGCTCGGGCGGGCTTCCTTAGATTGGACAAAGTGCTGCAGTTCTGTCGCGCATTTGCTAAGGAGAGGCGATTCAGTGTGTGGTCAGTGCTGTCGGAGGGATTGGCACAGGTTCGAACCCTCCTTGAAGAGGCGTCTTACCCGGTGGGTGATGAGGTAGTTTTCCCCGAGGCATCTAAAGAGATTTGCGGCCTGAACAAATTGTGTGCTGAGCTAGCACTTCCGGTGTATGAAAGGATCGGTGAGTGTGGTTGAGCTTATTTCAATACCGTTTTCATTTACTGCTTTCTTAATATACGACATTGAAATAAACCCAAGGTATTTTGGTGGCCAGATCTGCTGGGATGTGGGCTATTTCCGAAGGGCTAGAAGGCCTAGGAATCTACCTGAAAGATGTCTGACCTCCCAGCTGTTTCTTTCCCCTTGCTTCTATAAAGAGATGGGTGCATAAGGGATGTATGACTAATTGGTCGAGATGCATCAATAGGAACATGATGGTGAGTTGAAGAGGTTACGAATGCTTGAGACCACTAGAATTCATGGGTCGAGCATGTTTAGGCTAGATTGAAGTGGCCGGTTGGCTGTATGGACTTGGGTGAGGGGGTGAACAACTAGGTTGGTAGATGGACGCATCCATCTTAAAAAGGATTGAATGATTCCAGTGAATGCATTTGTGAATGCATTGGATCGATAAATTAGAGGTGTTTGGGTTTCGAATCTGTGGATGCAACCACTTTCCTTTCCTCCAAGCTGCCTTCTCCATTTCACTCCTGTGCTGCTAGGCTTCCAACCAACCTCCACGGATTCGAGCAACGACCGCCTACTCCGTCCTATTATCATCTCCACTCTTGGTTGCATCGGTCACGCTGATGTCATCCGTAGGGCCCAAACCGCCTTTCAGCATCATTATACAGCCGTGATCTCTGCACCTGATGGCGAGGTTGCAATAAACCAACCAAAACTCATCTCGCCTGATCTCCGAGCTGCAATCTACTCCATTTGCATGCGCAATGGTGGCGTTGAGGAGTTCCAGAAACTTTTGGAGGTGAGTTGGTGTCGGTGATGGATGGCTTTTGATTGGTTGTGCTGGTGGCGCTGTTGCTAATACAATCTCGGAGAAGGCCAAACTATCGCACCTGGGGTGTCGTTATGAATGATCGCATGTTTGCCTTCTATTTTATGGAGCGGCCTGAGGATTGGTGTCTTGGAGAGGTTTGGAGGAGTAGGCAGAGTGGAGAGTGGACTTCTTATCGGCTCTTCCAAATTGCACGTTTTTGATTTGTGCTGGTTGGGTGTGTAGGCAGTCAAGATGTAGAATGATATGGTTGATGCTAAAAACTGCTAGTATATTAACCTTTTTCGCATATTTGGATGGAGTTTCTCATGCCGCATTTTCTTGTGCAAGGGCAGTGCATTGGACGCAGTGAATGTGGGGAGTGGGGTCGTAGGCGTAGACTGGATGGTGTTCTGTGGGTAGTGGACATTTGTGAGGGTTGGGTATGGGTGGTGAGGGCAGTATGGTCATTGAGTAGGTAAGGGAGCAAGAATGATTGCAACTAGATTGAACAGATGGCGAATCGAGATAATGTAACTATTAGGAGTGAAGTGTCAGAGGAAATGGGTAGGGTCAGTGACTTCTTCTTACCCTCCACCAGCTGCTCACTCAGTCGTCCATGAACGACGAACGCGTTCGCATTCTCTCCAGTCTGGGCGCCACCACCAATGCCGACATTATCAGGCGCCTCTTCGATCTCGCCTTTACAGAGTGTGTGCGCAAGCAGGACCGATTCCACCTCCTTCTGGGGGTCACTGAGTCTGCGGGTGGTCGGCGGGCTCTGTGGAATCTCGTGCGAGATCGCTTTGCAACGCTGGCTGAGGATCTAGGCACCTCGCATCTCCTTGCCAGAGTTCTTAAGGTAGGCTGGAAAGAGTAAGCACTACCTCATCATTGTATTTCAAAGGGAAATTCGAGTAAATTAGTGGACCACTGAGTGATTTGCTGGAAAGCTTTGAATAGGCGAGAAAACTGGCATGCATTACCCGGAAAGTGTAGAGGAAAAGCCAATCTCTTGTTGGTGTGCTGCCTTTGATGACTGAATTCGGGATTGTGGATATTTTTCCTTAACTGAGCAAAACATCCTTCCTTATTCTTCTACGGAACATCTATTCAAATGCCATATACGCAGAAACTTGAATTCCTTTCATTCTGAGGCACCTTTTCCTTGTCCCCTCTTCAGGGCAGTGCTGCCGGCTTCGCTTCGCGAGAACGCTACGACGAGATTAATGTGGGTGTCGTTTTCCCTTCTAAGTGCTTCCTTTTTTAAACTTCGATATGATTTCACACTTCACTGTGCATCTTCGTAGGCCTTCTTTGAAGAACACGACGTGCCCTGCCCACGGGTGATTCAACAGACGCTAGAGTCTGTGAAGATCAATGCGGAGCAATGGGAGCGTAATAGAGAGGTGGTGTGCAGCTTTTTGCGCACACTGCTATGCTAACGGAGTGTTGTGCCTTTTCTCACTACCCAACCCCTGCATTCCAAACGCTAATTTATTTGTGCGTTTCCCAAGACCAAAATACGACAATAGTCATTATGTGCAACTCAACTTTTGAGCCGCTGTCTGTGTGGGTGGATGGATGAGTTAGTGGCAAGACAAAAGCTGAAGTTCGGATGAACGAGCGAAATAAATGCTTTGGGTTTGGATGATTAAGAGAAACATTGTTAACTGGGTGGACTGACAGGTGGATAGATGAGTGGACGATTGAGGCGCTACCAAATTTGGTGCTTGAGTGGGAAACAATGTAGTGAGAGGACGGAAGAGGGTTTGATGAGAAAATGAAATCAGTCTCTTTGGCTGGACACTGGCATCAGAGTGCCCTCCGGAGGAGTTGTAGGGTACTCGCATCACCAGTAAACCGAACAAGTGGCAGCAGGCTGCTAGACCACCGTCGTGGAGGCTGAGTCAGAGCACCGAGGACGATAGAAATAGTGGTATTTATTCCTACTGCACTCGATTATTTGCAGACAAGCCTAAGCAGGCTGTAGTTTGCCTCAACGGTGTGCTACAGCTTTGTAGTACTGAAACACTCCAAACCTGGCGAGGGAGGTTGGCACCCCACGAATGGCCAAAAATTACTGCAAATCAGGCTTTACAGGCAGTAGGAGTGTTGCAAGGCACTTATGCCTGCATTTAATAGGTAAGGAGAATCCGTCGAAGTTAATCACACGCCATGTATACACACGACAATGGACCTCCGCCTCAAGAGTCATTAGGCTGATCTTCTGTATGCATTTCTGTTCTCGCCTGCCCGATGGCGAAGGGAGACTGTAGTGAGCACTTATTTGCTTATCAGATTAGCAGGTAGGGGTGACTTTTATTGCCGGCAAGCATTTGCTAAGCAAACTTACAATGCACTGTTTGTTCCAAATTGACTTCCTCATTCACTCATGTCCTCACGCTTCCAAAGCACACCGCGTCAGCCATGGGAGACCATGCCTGCCTCGAGTAGGCCTTTGTAGTGCACAACAAACGCAGCTGTCGGTCATGATTTGCTTGCATAGTGCATGCCTAAATATCGCCTAGGCGATTTTACTTCCTACTACTCCATGCAGTTTGAAGGTGCGAATTAAACCCACGACGTCAGAAGCAGAGAGCACTAATGACTTACATAACTGGATGTCCAACACCTTCCTTGGCAGGAGAACTCAACGCCACAAGCCCTACCTGTGGGGAGATTATACTATCATAGGTCCTTCACTCTGCATACTAAGATCCTATCAACATCGCCTTCAATTTATACAACTGTACAACAATGATGGAGGTGAGGGCGCATTTCATCAGTCCGAAACGTAACCAGGCAGGTAATAGAGACTGCTAAAACTAACACCTCTGAGTGACAGTGGGTGCCCAGTGTGTCGGCAATTTGGCTGGAGGTGCCCATCATACCCACTCCGATTGATGGAAGCAAGCAGGTTCGGGTGATCCAATGCCGTCTATCCGCAGTGTGAACGCGGCATTCCTAACTTATACAGGCTTGAAGATAAATAAATAGGATGTCTCTTCCGAGTCCTTCCTTCTGCCACTGCACAGCTACGTTCATGTAAATCACATTCCTTACCACAACTCTGGTCGCAGTCCACCTTTATTATCTACTCATCACGTGGCAACCCAACTCATCTCTTGCTAGAATGGTCATCCGCATCTGAAACCTAGGCTTTCACAACAAAACCCACTCATAGACCCACTCGGTAAGCCGACAATGCTGTCTAGGTGTTGTGAAATGCCTGAATGTTTCCCCGTTCCTACAATGGGAAGGCATTTGGCAAGGCCCTTTCAATCGAGTCAAACTTCCATGTTTATTAAATGCCCTGTCGAACGGGTTACTTTACATTACAGGACAACCGTCTGTGAGAACGCAACTGACGAACGATAGAATGGCTTCAACCACGCCAAATACGAGTAGTGAACAGCAAAATCCCTTCTATCATAAAACACACAAACAGTCCCCCTGGATAGCCATCCTAGCAGCTACTGTCAAGTCGTCTCTGCCTGTCGTTCAGACGTAACTTGCAGTTCGTACACCGTTGCGAAAACTGACGCCTACATAATCAGCGATGCTGGAGAGATTGAAGCCCAATAATCAGGTAAAGAGAGTCGTTAGCTCTGGGTGCCTCTGGACACTCCGATTCAATGTGACCAACTTAGTGCATCAGAATAATTATTTTCTCCATCCCTTGGTCAAATCCTTCCTCCTGATAAGGTTCCACCTACCCTATCTCACGGGGCTTGCAAACAGGTAATTAGGTAGTAGGGTAGATAGGCAGTAGGAGTTGGTGACTCAGATCCTGCTCTTGGCACGCTCGATGTCGGGCAACCCCATGGGATTTCAGCAGCATTTAAAATAACTTCAATCAGAGTGTGGAAGTGTTTATTCAAATCATTAAATTGTGTTTACTTAGAACTAGATCTAATCACATGTGGGTGGATGGAACGACAATCAGTACAGGGGCTGGATGCGGAAAGGGCCAAAGGGATGATAGTGATTATTCTCAAATCGAATGCCGTTCGGTATCCGCCTCTTTGGGAGTGGTGAAACTAGTGATAAAGTTTGTCGGAATCTTCCTTCAAAATGGGATTGTGCACACCAAGCGATTTGTATCAGCAAGGGCCCTTTGGATAAGGCGTTTACCGCGGTGTCGCCACGTGGTATAACAGTGGTGGCGACCTTACTCCACAGCAACGCACTAAGCAGCAAAGTACCCCACGAAGCCAGTTGCCAAAGTGGTGACGTCTTCGAATCAATGTCAGCAAACTCGAATGCGTGCGCATTGGTAAAAGTTGATTAGCATCGCCATCCCACTCACTATCGTGGCGCCATCACTGCATTAAATGGCGCGTTGATTGATCCTCCACAAAACAGCGAAGACGCCCACATAGAAGTGGTAAGTCATGAGCATTTGTGCTGATTCTGCCTGAACAACAGGCTTATTCCTGTTTTCCGTCTAGGCTAAGGCTGTTCCCGTTTCTAGCCGCAGAACCAATGTCCGTTTCCATAGGAAGCCTGCACATTTGCATGTCAGATTTTAGTCTCGGTAAACACGACTCGAACGTGTTGCACGTGTTACCAGACCACCAGTGTTGTTTGTGGATGTGTTGTCTCATGGCGCGAACACCCATCAGGGGTTCTACCGTCATTGTCAGGACAGCGAGCTATGCACATCTAAGCAGAAAGTGTGGGGTGAGCGCGTCGGAGAAGGTGAGAAGCTGCAACCATCTGGTCATCAGTCGTGACCCTCCAGTCCAAACTACGCGTGACTCGCGTATCCAGACCATCCAGCTGCAGCCATGGTTCAGGCATTAGCTATCTTCACTTTGTCAAATAACTCTGCTCTGTCTAACAAACAAAAGATCGCACCTCACGTCACACATCACAGCACGACTAGTCACGGCAATTGTTAGTCCATGCCGCACAGTTAAGGGTGTCACCTACATGTCAGACCTGTGGTGAGGACAACGTAGACGAAAGGATGTGAGAAACACATGCGTCTTTTCCACATCCTCTTCAAAGCTATAGTTCTACTTTTAAGGGATTCCGCTTGACAAAGACTGCAGTTTCTTTTCGCCATCCACCACCTTCTCATTCGTCTACACCCCTCCACTCACTAGCTTACGCACCAACACAGCTGCCACTTTGGTTACTGTCTCTCCTTTGCAATTCACCAACTTGACGGCACCACTAATGAGGCTGTATGTCATCTCATCAATTACACCCACGGAGTAAGCAAAGACGACCTCCATTGCATTGCAGTGAAGGATCAGCATACCATCGGGGTCGTCTCTGCAATGCTAATGCTTTGGTTGTGATTGACCCAATGATCACCCTGATTAATCAAACAGACTTTGGTGCACGAAAATGACTTTGCTGTGCATCGATCACCCAGGTTTCGTGCTTTTTGGTGGTCAATTATTGCACCGGGTGATTGAGTGTCAGACTAATTGGCTTATGCTAAGCCATCAAACTCATTGTAATTTAAGTCCCTTGCAAATGCGACCTCAAGGGATTCGCTGATCCCTTCCATTGATCAGCCACTTCCCTTACAATTCATGGCCTTTAGCCCAATGCTCATTGTTTGCTGCTTATGCCTTTGATTCAATTTAGCACATCTCCCTCAGGATCAGTTCCTAGCCATGCTCTCACCTCCATTGTTAGTTGATAGTCCTTAGCTGAGAGAAATCCTCGTACTACCCAATCCCTGACCAACGCGGCACACTGTGACAAACGTTTTCTTTGCATGCCAATCACGCACCCCATCATACACTTTAAGTGCTCGTTTGAACAGCTTCCTTATAGGCAGAATCCTACCCTATTCAGTGGGAAGTAATGTGCTTTAGATTGATGCCACCACTGCGTCGATCGCATCAACTTTCTCGAATGACATGGAAGAGCGGAAGTAAAGGGTGGATAAGTGGATAAGTGCCCTTGAATTGATCAAGAATATAATAATGTGTCGGTTGAATGTGTTTAGCAGACTGCATCTGCGCTTTAACCTCCCAAAATGTTGCAGAACATCAGATTCTGCGAATGCTTTAACCGACGACGAATAGAGGGCTGCATGACATTGTGATAGAGATCAAGCCGCAGATGATCACAATCACGCCTGCCACCAAAGCTATTATCCTCTTATTTTTCCCTATCTGAACTTCTCATAAGGGACTAGCATCTTTCAATGGACGGAAGCACTGCTCTGCTCATCTGCTAGCAGTAGCGATTCGTTCCACCTTGTCTCCAACATTCCCATTGGCAATAGGATGGAAGAGCAGGTAAAACACCTGATTTGGTTGACCGGAAGTGGAAGTCCCAGTAAAGGTGTTAGTAGCAGAGAAGAGAAAATGCAAACCACCCAAACAAAGGGTGAGCTTGCTTCGAGTATGTGCCAAGCATCTCATTGCACAGATGGGCTTGCACGTCACACACGTGTATTGCATTTAAAAAAAAGAAGTGGAGACTAACAAGCAGGAGGGAGAGGAGGTGTAATTACGCCAACTCATGCCGTGTCGGAATGGCGATATGATTTAGCCCCCAAATCTAGAAAAGATTGGGAGTGGGTAGGAAGGGTAATGTGTTGGCCGATCGAAATCACATCAGCATCAGTTCTGACCTCATCTGGTGGTAGAAGTGCACATCGTGTGTGCATTCCCATGGTGTTCTGACTGCTACGCCTCCTTCCTGATACTTCAACCACAGTGGACTAGGCGGACACCTTCAGTTTACGGCGCTAGACGTTCAATGTCACCACGTAGCGCAGTTCAATACTTTGTAATTGAATACGTGCCAGTTCGGCTGCAGCTCTCACAGTAAATCTTCGTCTCTTTACCCAAGTCATTCTTACATCATCCACTACTACGGATAGCTTGCAGTTTCATCTGTCCTCTTTATTTTCAACTTTGTTAGTTGACATAACTAACTCTCGTCAAACAATAACGACAGTGATCTCGCCAACTTCACTGGGCTAACCAAACCCGCGTGGCTCATAGTCACCACTTCAACCGAAATATATGCTGTTGTACCGATTCCATGTATTACGCATTTTCGAATCAGATTATTGCTTTCTGTGATGCCACTTTTAAGATCCTATGCCAAAAGAGGATCCTAGTCTCTTCAGCTTCGACGATAGACAGGACGGCACAACACCGGAGAGGAACGTTAACTTAATCCGAATCGGAGTTGAAACTTTTTCTTTGACCACTTGTGGCTCAAATACTTCAGCAATCGCACACAGGCAAGCAGAAGGAGAACAGTTGTAGCTGCTAGCAGAACAAGGGATATACATTCTTAACAACCACACCGAGCACACAGCGGCAATGGTGAATACTTTCCTTCGGCGAACACCCACAGCATCTACCAAATAACCGGTGGGTAAAAGGCCACCATTTTAAGGTCTAGTGACTAGTTTTTGTTCTTTTAGTGAGGATCATCCCTCCTTAACCCATGATGGTAGCCCAATTATTGCTTGGAGCTTAATTTGTGCCATGCTGTCGGCGAGTCGTCAGGCAAAATCAGCTGCATGCCTCATCAAAAAGCAGTCAAATAATGCTCTTCTCTCCATCCGTATCCGATTGAAAATTTATTGGTTAATTTATATGCCTTTCCCTCAAGTTGCTCGATGGCTCGGTGGTTAATATTTAGGCTCTGCTCGTGTAGTGAGATATTGCGTGACAAAGACTAAACATCCAGACAACTGATAGGACGCAAAGGATAAGAGGAGTAGAGCACATGCAGCGAAATGGTAGGAAGGCAGTAGAATAAACGCGTAGGTGTGAGCGATCTATGCCAGTCTGTGTATCACTTTCATCCACATCTCAGCAGCGGCATTTTACGAATCCCTTCTTCTTAAGAGCAGATCATTTCAGTGAGGCATGCTGACTTTCAGACTTTTTTACAAGTATAACGTACTATACGACGATTGTCATCCCTACAAAGAGGCGCATTATAAGCACGCGGGCTTGGTTAGCCCAGTGAAGTTGGCGAGATCACTGTCGTTATTGTTTGACGAGAGTTAGTTATGTCAACTAACAAAGTTGAAAATAAAGAGGACAGATGAAACTGCAAGCTATCCGTAGTAGTAGATGATGTAAGAATGACTTGGGTGAAGAGACGAAGATTTACTGTGAGAGCTGCAGCCGAACTGGCACGTATTCAATTACAAAGTATTGAACTGCGCTACGTGGTGACATTGAACGTCTAGCGCCGTAAACTGAAGGTGCCCGCCTAGTCCACTGTGGTTGAAGTATCAGGAAGGAGGCGTAGCAGTCAGAACACCATGGAAATGCACACACGATGTGCACTTCTACCACCAGATGAGGTCAGAACTGGTGCTGATGTGATTTCGATCGGCCAACACATTACCCTTCCTACCCACTCCCAATCTTTTCTAGATTTGGGGGCTAAATCATATCGCCATTCCGACACGGCATGAGTTGGCGTAATTACACCTCCTCTCCCTCCTGCTTGTTAGTCTCCACTTCTTTTTTTAAAATGCAATACACGTGTGTGACGTGCAAGCCCATCTGTGCAATGTGATGCTTGGCACATACTCGAAGCAAGCTCACCCTTTGTTTGGATGGTTTTGCATTTTCTCTTCTCTGCTACTAACACCTTTACTGGGACTTCCACTTCCGGTCAACCAAATCAGGTGTTTTACCTGCTCTTCCATCCTATTGCCAATGGGAATGTTGGAGACAAGGTGGAACGAATCGCTACTGCTAGCAGATGAGCAGAGCAGTGCTTCCGTCCATTGAAAGATGCTAGTCCCTTATGAGAAGTTCAGATACGGAAAAATAAGAGGCCAATAGCTTTGGTGGCAGGCGTGATTGTGATCATCTGCGGCTTGATCTTCATCACAATGTCATGCAGCCCTCTATTCGTCGTCGGTTAAAGCATTCACAGAATCTGATGTTCTGCAACATTTTGGGAGGTTAAAGCGCAGATACAGTCTGCTAAACACATTCAACCGACACATTATTATATTCTTGATCAATTCAAGGGCACTTATCCACTTATCCACCCTTTACTTCCGCTCTTCCATGTCATTCGAGAAAGTTGATGCGATCGACGCAGTGGTGGCATCAATCTAAAGCACATTACTTCCCACTGAATAGGGTAGGATTCTGCCTATAAGGAAGCTGTTCAAACGAGCACTTAAAGTGTATGATGGGGTGCGTGATTAGCCTGCAAAGAAAACGTTTGTCACAGTGTGTCGCGTTGGTCAGGGATTGGGTAGTACGAGGATTTCTCTCAGCTAAGGACTATCAACTAACAATGGAGGTGAGAGCATGGCTAGGAACTGATCCTGAGGGAGATGTGCTAAATTGAATCAAAGGCATAAGCAGCAAACAATGAGCATTGGGCTAAAGGCCATGGATTGTAAGGGAAGTGGCTGATCAATGGAAGGGATCAGCGAATCCCTTGAGGTCGCATTTGCAAGGGACTTAAATTACAATGAGTTTGATGGCTTAGCATAAGCCAATTAGTCTGACACTCAATCACCCGGTGCAATAATTGACCACCAAAAAGCACGAAACCTGGGTGATCGATGCACAGCAAAGTCATTTTCGTGCACCAAAGTCTGTTTGATTA
This sequence comes from Taenia hydatigena, assembly GCA_036345935.2. NCBI lineage: Eukaryota > Metazoa > Platyhelminthes > Cestoda > Cyclophyllidea > Taeniidae > Taenia > Taenia hydatigena. The sequence continues at coordinate 21,277 of JADWOT020000923.1, forward strand.
ATCAGGGTGATCATTGGGTCAATCACAACCAAAGCATTAGCATTGCATAGACGACCCCGATGGTATGCTGATCCTTCAGTGCAATGCAATGGAGGTCGTCTTTGCTTACTCCGTGGGTGTAATTGATGAGATGACATACAGCCTCATTAGTGATGCCATCAAGTTGGTGAATTGCAAAGGAGAGACAGTAACCAAAGTGGCAGCTGTGTTGGTGCGTAAGCTAGTGAGTGGAGGGGTGTAGACGAATGAGAAGGTGGTGGATGGCGAAAAGAAACTGCAGTCTTTGTCAAGCGGAATCCCTTAAAAGTGGAACTATAGCTTTGAAGAGGATGTGGAAAAGACGCATGTGTTTCTCACATCCTTTCGTCTACGTTGTCCTCACCACAGGTCTGACATGTAGGTGACACCCTTAACTGTGCGGCATGGACTAACAATTGCCGTGACTAGTCGTGCTGTGATGTGTGACGTGAGGTGCGATCTTTTGTTTGTTAGACAGAGCAGAGTTATTTGACAAAGTGAAGATAGCTAATGCCTGAACCATGGCTGCAGCTGGATGGTCTGGATACGCGAGTCACGCGTAGTTTGGACTGGAGGGTCACGACTGATGACCAGATGGTTGCAGCTTCTCACCTTCTCCGACGCGCTCACCCCACACTTTCTGCTTAGACGTGCATAGCTCGCTGTCCTGACAATGACGGTAGAACCCCTGATGGGTGTTCGCGCCATGAGACAACACATCCACAAACAACACTGGTGGTCTGGTAACACGTGCAACACGTTCGAGTCGTGTTTACCGAGACTAAAATCTGACATGCAAATGTGCAGGCTTCCTATGGAAACGGACATTGGTTCTGCGGCTAGAAACGGGAACAGCCTTAGCCTAGACGGAAAACAGGAATAAGCCTGTTGTTTAGGCAGAATCGGCACAAATGCCCATGACTTACCACTTCTATGTGGGCGTCTTCGCTGTTTTGTGGAGGATCAATCAACGCGCCATTTAATGCAGTGATGGCGCCACGATAGTGAGTGGGATGGCGATGATAATCAACTTTTACCAATGCGCACGCATTCGAGTTTGCTGACATTGATTCGAAGACGTCACCACTTTTGGCAACTGGCTTCGTGGGGTACTTTGCTGCTTAGTGCGTTGCTGTGGAGTAAGGTCGCCACCACTGTTATACCACGTGGCGACACCGCGGTAAACGCCTTATCCAAAGGGCCCTTGCTGATACAAATCGCTTGGTGTGCACAATCCCATTTTGAAGGAAGATTCCGACAAACTTTATCACTAGTTTCACCACTCCCAACGAGGCGGATACCGAACGGCATTCGATTTGAGAATAATCACTATCATCCCTTTGGCTCTTTCCGCATCCAGCCCCTGTACTGATTGTCGTTTCATCCACCCACATGTGATTAGATCTAGTTCTAAGTAAACACAATTTAATGATTTGAATAAACACTTCCACACTCTGATTGAAGTTATTTTAAATGCTGCTGAAATCCCATGGGGTTGCCCGACATCGAGCGTGCCAAGAGCAGGATCTGAGTCACCAACTCCTACTGCCTATCTACCCTACTACCTAATTACCTGTTTGCAAGCCCCGTGAGATAGGGTAGGTGGAACCTTATCAGGAGGAAGGATTTGACCAAGGGATGGAGAAAATAATTATTCTGATGCACTAAGTTGGTCACATTGAATCGGAGTGTCCAGAGGCACCCAGAGCTAACGACTCTCTTTACCTGATCATTGGGCTTCAATCTCTCCAGCATCGCTGATTATGTAGGCGTCAGTTTTCGCAACGGTGTACGAACTGCAAGTTACGTCTGAACGACAGGCAGAGACGACTTGACAGTAGCTGCTAGGATGGCTATCCAGGGAGACTGTTTGTGTGTTTTATGATAGAAGGGATTTTGCCGTTCACTACTCGTATTTGGCGTGGTTGAAGCCATTCTATCGTTCGTCAGTTGCGTCCTCACAGACGGTTGTCCTGTAATGTAAAGTAACCCGTTCGACAGGGCATTTAATAAACATGGAAGTTTGACTCGATTGAAAGGGCCTTGCCAAATGCCTTCCCATTGTAGGAACGGGGAAACATTCAGGCATTTCACAACACCTAGACAGCATTTTCGGCTTACCGAGTGGGTCTATGAGTGGGTTTTGTTGTGAAAGCCTAGGTTTCAGATGCGGATGACCATTCTAGCAAGAGATGGGTTGGGTTGCCATGCGATGTGTAGATAATAAAGGTGGACTGCGACCAGAGTTGTGGTAAGGAATGTGATTTACATGAACGTAGCTGTGCAGTGGCAGAGGGAAGGACTCGGAAGAGACATCCTATTTATTTATCTTCAAGCCTGTATAAGTTAGGAACGCCGCATTCAAACTGCGGATAGACGGCATTGGATCACCCGAACCTGCTTGCTTCCATCAATCGGAGTGGGTATGATGGGCACCTCCAGCCAAATTGCCGACACACTGGGCACCCACTGTCACTCAGAGGTGTTAGTTTTAGCAGTCTCTATTACCTGCCTGGTTACGTTTCGGACTGATGAAATGCGCCCTCACCTCCATCATTGTTGTACAGTTGTACAAATTGAAGGCGATGTTGATAGGATCTTAGCATGCAGAGTGAAGGACCTATGATAATATAATCTCCCCACAGGTAGGGCTTGTGGCGTTGAGTTCTCCTGCCAAGGAAGGCGTTGGACATCCAGTTATGCAAGTCATTAGTGCTCTCTGCTTCTGACGTCGTGGGTTTAATTCGCATCTTCAAACTGCATGGAGTAGTAGGAAGTAAAATCGCCTAGGCGATATTTAGGCATGCACTATGCAAGCAAATCATGACCGACAGCTGCGTTTGTTGTGCACTACAAAGGCCTACTCGAGGCAGGCATGGTCTCCTATGGCTGACGCGGTGTGCTTTGGAAGCGTGAGGACATGAGTGAATGAGGAAGTCAATTTGGAACAAACAGTGCATTGTAAGTTTGCTTAGCAAATGCTTGCCGGCAATAAAAGTCACCCCTACCTGCTAATCTGATAAGCAAATAAGTGCTCACTACAGTCTCCCTCGCCATCGGGCAGGCGAGAACAGAAATGCATACAGAAGATCAGCCTAATGGCTCTTGAGGCGGAGGTCCATTGTCGTGTGTATACATGGCGTGTGATTAACTTCGACGGATTCTCCTTACCTATTAAATGCAGGCATAAGTGCCTTGCAACACTCCTACTGCCTGTAAAGCCTGATTTGCAGTAATTTTTGGCCATTCGTGGGGTGCCAACCTCCCTCGCCAGGTTTGGAGTGTTTCAGTACTACAAAGCTGTAGCACACCGTTGAGGCAAACTGCAGCCTGCTTAGGCTTGTCTGCAAATAATCGAGTGCAGTAGGAATAAATACCACTATTTCTATCGTCCTCGGTGCTCTGACTCAGCCTCCACGACGGTGGTCTAGCAGCCTGCTGCCACTTGTTCGGTTTACTGGTGATGCGAGTACCCTACAACTCCTCCGGAGGGCACTCTGATGCCAGTGTCCAGCCAAAGAGACTGATTTCATTTTCTCATCAAACCCTCTTCCGTCCTCTCACTACATTGTTTCCCACTCAAGCACCAAATTTGGTAGCGCCTCAATCGTCCACTCATCTATCCACCTGTCAGTTCACCCAGTTAACAATGTTTCTCTTAATCATCCACACCCAAAGCATTTATTTCGCTCGTTCATCTGAACTT
>JADWOT020000933.1:0-69000 GCA_036345935.2 Taenia hydatigena
CAAGTAAGTGGCAACGTGGAAAACAGTAATGCGAATAAAAAGATGTATTGGATGGGGGCGAAGGAAAACCAGTCGCATAAGGCATTGCGTCAGAAAACAAAAGCAAAAATAAGATTTCGTGTAATTTAAGGTTGTGATATCGGTATGAGCAATGATGAGGTACTGCAGAATTGAATGCCGTTAAATTGGCAAATTATACAAACACGATCCACTGCGTCGGAATGCATTTTGCATTCTCAATGGGAAGCAGCAGAGTACGCGATCGTCTTATGACCCATTTTCAAATTTGATGGCTTGAAACTAATAAATACTGGATAATTTTGAGTATTTGAAATCAAATTATCCATTGCACACTTCTAAGCCTTTTCCCGAACCATGTGACGGACTTTATTTTGGGCAGTAGGATGGGACCGCAGATAGAATAGAAGCCGATTAATGATAGTAGCGCCTGTATATTTATCAAACACCATTAGTACGGCGTCTCCACGACCTTGATTTTGATTTGGATGACAACACAAACAACTGATTATGGATTTCAAATAAAACATTTATGTAAGGTACGCACTGTACAGGATTTCGTTTATTCTTCCTCCCTTTTCTGCGACGATTGCTAACGCAAGAAAGCTGAATGTTCTGGGACATCCTAATTGGCTTAGACAAGTGGTGGGTTGATGGCATATTGATGGAGGGTTATGGAATGGATTCTATCGGCACTATAGGATCAACTTGCTCCGCGAGGACGATCTTCGAGCGTTGTATACCCACTTCGCCTAGATGCTTTCAAAAGACCATAAATATTACACGTGGTGCCTGTGGGCATAGAATGCCCGTGATTCGAAGAATTTTACATTGAATACAAAAATTCAAGTCGCTAAGCGGTATATTTTAGCTACGTCAAAAGGTAAAGCCTTCTCATTATTCTTAGTATTTCACCAAGATATTGCACAATATGCTACCTACGTGCGACAGGGTTGTGGACTAGTAGTGATGAGGATCAAATCCGCGCTGTGGCATTAAAGCGGATTTTGCAGTTCCTTATGGTTGGTTAAGCGTGGCTGGCAGAGGATACGCCTGTGAGGAAAGGACCAGACCAAAAAAGGAAGGTTTGCTGACAAATCCGCTTCACGTTTTTTAAGTTCGGTGGTTCACCCATGCTTGCGCATGACCAAAGGTTACTCCTGCTGATCTTCGGGTTGAAGTAGTCAGAAGGCGGTCCGTCCTGGTGCAATAATCTGTGGAAATCGTTAAGACCGAGGCCTAAAGAGGATCAATAAAAAAGCAGCTCACTCTATTTCCTCAAAATGGCACGCTACACAAGTTAGAAACCACTTTTGGGTGCGCACGGAAACTACATGCGCATGGAGTGTGATGCGTAACTTACTACGCCGAATTATAGAGCAGAAGAGTTTGGGCCTCGTAAGTGAAATTTTCAGTTCAGGCTTCATGTTGACTTACTAGCAAACAATGGTTGTTCATCTCTAAACTGCAGCCATAGAGATGCTTCCTGGAGTGCTACCGCGGTAGGCAGTTGAGACATGACGGATCAGTCGTTCAACCCGGATGGTAAATGAAGGGAAATTAAGATTAATCGACGGCAAGTCAGCGTATTGCTTCAAGCATTGAACAGCAAATTTCAGTGGTAAGCATTGTTCAGTGCCTAAAAATAATGTGAGCTGTACAAGTGGTGAGTCAAGCTGCAAACTGTTGGTTACGTGGCATGGTGGCAATGGGGTCATGCGAGAAGAAATGTGTGGTGTTGCCGAAGTTATTCGTGACGATTTTCTGGCATATCTGTGAAATACCAAAACAAATAAGGAAGTCAGTTACCAAGCCAGATCCCGGCTTAATGACTAACGTCTCCAGGTGCTGCCCGTTGGATCGTTCATCCGACCGTCTTGAACCTTCACATTTAATCGTAACATGGCAAACCTGATGCAATTATGAAACAGAAAACTTGTCACGTGTGCCACTGAGCATTTGACGCTTGCAGCATTACCTCGCCACATGCTGAATTGAGCTCTTTAATCGGCCAAAGAAGGTGGTAAGTAGCATACAACTTCTTAACCTTGGCAATCGTTTTTAATGCCCCATCATTTGCTGACCATTGAGAGTAGCGCATGGCAATAAATGAATCCGCAGCCAGTCTCAGATGCTTTAGCTGTTCCAGTATGACACCAGTTGATTTCATTTTGCCATTTTAATTCCAGTCAGCGTAGGGGCATTGATAGACTCCGACAGACGAATCGAAGCATTGAGCAAGTGTGTCCTGCTGGCGAACAGTATGTCAGGTTATCTACGAATCGACGGTTACCAAAACTACGGCTAAGAACGCGCCGGATAGAGACGCTGTATACCAACATAGAAACAAACTCTAATGCTAGTAAGGTTTATTGCCCAGAAGTCTAGGCTTGCAAGTCTCAAAGGTCCAACTCATTTAGACCCTTAAAGGAAAACAATGCCCCATTGGTCCCAAAGCAAAATTCTGTGCACTTAAAGCCCTTTACAACCCAGCTACAGAGCAAGCCGACATATTTTGGTTACAGAAGACTGTTCTACAAAGGTAGCCTAAACACCATAGGATCAACTTGCTCCGCGAGGATGATGTTCGAGAGTTGTTTACCACGTTCGCCTAAATATGTTCAAAGGACCATAAAGATTACACGTGGTACCTGTGGACATAAAATGCCCGTGATTCGAAAAATTTCACATTGAATGCGAAAATTGAAGTTGCTAACTAGCATATTTCAGCTACGTCAAAAGGTAAAGCCGATAAAAATCAGGAAAGTTGTTAGAAATTACACATTTGAGATAGGCTTTGCCAATATTAATCTGCGTCCTCACTGTAGGTTTATTTTGGTGGCGAAGAGTCGCGAAGGGAGTGCCAAAGATAAAACGCATGATGCGACACAGGTTATCCTTAGCAGGCCTGTCGTACTGGCCTTCAGTCCATGTATCCCCAAATAAATTATTGCTCACTTATTCAATCAACCTTTACTAAAACTCTACGGCATGTATTCTAGGCCGTATTCGTGTCAGTTAAGTGCAAAATGAGAGCCCGGATTAGTTGTTGTTCTATTGACGGTGACTTTACCGACCGACATGCATAGGCCATGCCAACAGTCACACCCCACCCACACGAGTATGTGCTGGCGAAAGCGGGAACGCCGACAGTGTGAGTCAGGCCATGCGCTGTCCTCATAAGCGGGCATGTTGAAACCTGTCTCGATTGGAGCGTGTATCATGCGCAGCTGGTGAATTGGTGACTTAGCTCAGGGTGGGTACTTCACCTCCTTCTCCCCATTTTCTTCCTCTCGTGTCTGTATCCTGTACCACCGTATTAGGCTGCTGTCCTGTCACCAAACCAATACTGCCTCTTACCCAACCGGCATCGCTCCACGACTCCTATCCCTATGTGTAGTTTGAATTTGAAAACCGTCACAATACGTTCACCTACCTTTATCGCATGAACACTTATTGTTCACGCACAGTGCCTGTGTTCTCTTTCAGGCAGACGATAATCTGCCTGTTCAAGGAAGCTGTGTAAACATTTATAAATATGCAGTTCCTTGGAAATCTCGATTCCATTTCGGTCTGAACCGAAAGTGTTTAAGGCTAATTTGGAGCTCATCAGCATCCAACTCAAATGTTTTAGAAGCATGTTGAGTCTGTTCGGTGTTCTTCTGTACCGACTCCTGTCTTCGTCCAAATGGGGCACGCACTCAGCTTTGCGAAATGTGTTTTTGGGATGTCACTTTGTTAATTAGCGTCACACATTCGGTGGACACTAGACTGCAAACCCTTGCAGGTTCATCGCCTCGGAATTTATTTTAGGTGTGGCGTTCATCATTCCGCTCAACAGCATCAACACAATCTCGCCATGTAATTTCCACTTTTAGCGTCTATGAGTGTAATCGGGGCCTTCAGTGTGTCTACGTCAGACAGCTAGCTTGATTAGAAATGGAGGAGTGGTCCAATGGATACTGGAATCAAGGTAGTGATTGAAATCACCGGATTGGGAGAACTCATTGTTCTGTTAACATAGTATCAACCAGTGTGCCACAGCATTTATTTAATGCTTTTAGAGGATGGCAGCCTACCATGCTGGCGAGTGGCGATCCGCATCACAGGCAGCTAACACCCGTAGTGCCCTCTACGAGGATGCAGCCATACCCCTAATCAACTTAAGTGAACTTGCACACAGCCGGTAACAAGAGAAAAACTTTGTGAGTTGCTAGGCAAGTAAGCAAGCATGTTATCATTGTAAAGCGCCAAACTGGGTCGGGAAAGTTTTATGAAGCATATGATAGGTAGTGATGAAGCTAGACACATCTATTAACCACCCAGACGCATACTACCCCCTTTGCTAAAAGTAAACCATCTGGTTAACGGGATGGTTCAAGATAAAGTTGCACAAGTATCAAAGCCACCGTGAGCCTCTGCGATGGTGCTGATAAGGACTATCAACTGTAGCACGCGATTGTGCATTGGCGCCGTAATTAAGGAGGATGCATTCCCCTTAGCCCCACATACACAAATCGCTAGAATCGTCAGTTGGTGTTACATAGTTCTCTCCCTTGATTTAAATTCAGGATAACAGAATGCGGAAGTAGCAGAGGCGAACGGAGGAGAGCCTGCATTTGCATTGCCATGTGTGCTGCATGAATTTTGGCCAATGCGTGTTGCGGTGACATCCCTCCAACGCTTGATGCAGCCAGCATAAATAGGTTTATTGCTAAAGAATAGTATGATCTGCCTCAATGAGGTTCTCGTCTTTGACATAAATTATAGTAGACAGAATTGACCTGAAGTCCAAAGAAATGCCAATTTTGCAGTGATTTGTTACCTCTCCGGGGTATGGACTTGTTAGAAGTGATGACAGCCGCCGAGTACCAGAAACATGACCATTACCGTCCAAGAGGCAAAGTTCGGCAATTTTTTGCGTTCGACAAATTATTGCTGCAAAATAATCTTCCTTGTTGCCACTACACAATGCTCAGCAGCCTATAGAACATGTCAGCATCCCTCACATCAGTTCTGATCGACTGTCAGGAAGGCGAGTGTTGACACTGCAGACGGTTCCATTTTGCAAAGGTAATGCTACATTCATCGAACTGCCCTTTCTTTACCCGTCCCTTCTTCTCCTCACTCTCATCTTCAACCTTTGCAGCTGCTGTGTTCACTGGTACATCCACCTCCACTCCACCGGCACAGCACGCGATGCGCGCCATAGAATGCCATGAAGAAATGTTTGGTGTACTCCTCCCTTCCAGAAATAACTCCTTTTTGACTCGAAAGCTGAAATTTTCTGCCAAAGATGCCTTCTTATACACAGGAGAAATTCGATAAACGAATAAAGTAAGAATATTTAATACATTTTAAGAGTACAATAAATTCTGTTTCTCGAATCAAGATGATATTATCTGCTTTGCATTCAGAGCATTCCAGTCGCCATAGATTGCAGGTAGGAGTGCGATTTCTGTGAAGCAAGAGGGAGGCTTACAGGTGGTAAAAGGAGGGTGTCCCTCGACGCCAACAATGTTGCAGAGTGTGTACTGCGTCCAAAAGAAGAACGCAAGAAAAATTGCAGCTTTGCATGCAAGCACTCGCGACTGTCCCCCATGACTCGCAATTTCAGGAATAATGTCTCTCGAGATGGGGAGTTAGTACACAAATTCAGACCGATTTACCCAATTCAGCTGCACTGCAACGATCATCATCTTTGGGGTAAGGAGTTGGTCTGCGTGACAAACCTTCTGTCACCTAGTGACTGACTTGTCCACACCACACTACTCTGTTTTAACCATTAATCTACGACTCGGCAAGGGCGCCTCATCGATCTGATACGAAATTGAGATTTGTGCACTAATGACTGAAAGGTAACTACCCGTTATCACAGAAATCCCTTGGCCCTAACCTATTCTTCAAAGGATTTTAAGGCATTGCATCTTTTACAATCTTTGTTAATCATGACTGCCAGTTTCGGTTTCGGTCACATAGGTGGTCATATTCTCTAAATCGCGTGGCCTGATCTCCGAGCCATGCCACCAACACCGTTCCCTCTGTCTACCAAATATGTATATATATATATATATATATAGACCTGATATTTTGTTCTCTTTTGCCCTTAAGGGAGTCTCGGGGCACTATAATTTTACTCATTGTGTAAATCTATGTCACTTCAAGTGCACTCTTGGTGCGAGAGGCCGGGAGGAAATTAGAACTTCATGTGTGATGAGCGTCGATTTTATTGAAGCCGACTGTGGAGTCCCGAGGCTGCCTTGAAGGCAAAAGAAGGCAGAATACTAGGGTAAAATATATATATATTCAACAGGCAGAAGGAAATAAGCCGCTGGCATATCCCAGCGGCCAGCCTACGCAGCTGGGGCAAAATGGCCACTCCTGTGACCCTAAACAAAACCAGTAGTACAAGCAAATAAAGTACTACACCGACAGTTCACTATTCTACTTCCAATTTGTTAACAAAACTTACATCCTGCTCAAGGGTAGGGTTTCAATTGTCGTATGCATAGCAGCATGTTTGACCATAAATTTTCTTAGCGCAGATACTGATCACTTTGCGTGGTGTTTAGTCTCTTGTAGCGTCCCGAGGCTCCCTTAAGGCAAAAGAAGGCAAAGTGGCAGGATAAAATATATATATATTCACCGGACAGAGGAAAAATGGCTGCAGGCATGGCGCAGAGGCCAGCCCACGCAGCTAGGGCAATATGGCCACCTCTGTGACCTTGACAGAAAACGGCAGTTCTAACAACCAAAGTATTACGCTCTTATCTAATTGTCTGCATATTTTTTATGAACACATAAATTTTATAATTTTATATGCTCACATAAGTTATTTGTACTAACGTTTTAAAACAGAATTCAGCTTTTAATCGCTGTTTAGTTTTCCTAAAGTTAGAAAGGTATTTAATCAGCAGTATTTCATTTGCTATGGCAGTTTCAAGGTCATTAGTTGTATTTAGTACATTGTCTGCCGTACGTTGCGCGCTGTATTTGCGGCAGTATAAGGGCCAAGTAGGCTCTTTTGGTTGAAGAGTGAAAGAGAACCGTAAAATTTCAGGCTATACTCGGCACCAACGATGGTTTAAACTTTAACGGCGACAAGAATGCCCTTGTCGGTGGTGGTGTATCTAATGAGCCCTAAGAGTTTACAAAAAGTGATGAATTTGAAGTGTGACCTCCCTATTGTTCTTTACTGTGCGGTGATACAAGTGAGTTTAGGCTTATAAGTTGACATGCTCCATGCTGTGCTTTGACGAACTAGTCTTGTACCCTTTTCTCAAGGCCTTTTCCCAAATTCAGCGCGACAGCTGCATTTCCTCAAGGTGTTGCAACAACCGTATCGTTGGAATCTGTCGTGCTAATTGGACGCGGGTAAAGCTGCAGCACTGCCTAAAGGGGTGCTTGAGTGTTTTTCTTTCATTGACGAACAGAATGTGGTCCTCTGCAGCTTTGACAGGCGGGATCTGAATAGGCCCATGCCAAGGTCGTAAGAATTCTGCTTCGAAGGGGTGTCAACTTGCAGTTTGTGCCGTCGTCACACTAAACGTCCATCCACTGGTTTGATCGACATGGCTTATTTAAGCCTCAGCTTGTTGCTGCAGATACAAGGATGTTATTCGAACCTAACGTTTGTTGGCGTAGCTGGGGGTGGATGCAAATATCGAATTCTGCTGCGAAAATGATGACGCTTGAACAAATGAATTAACGTGCCATCTATGCTCCATCCGAGCCTGCGAGGGACAAGTATTTCGTTGAGGCTGTGCCACCGCTAATGGGCGATTTGGCAGTCAGCGTTCGCTGATGAGTTATTGCCAAAACTGTTGGAAGTCTGCAGAGTAGGACGCAAGCGGTGTTGTGCAGTCACCCCTGCGTCGTGACGTGGCAGGCAACAAGAGCAACGTTGGAGGGTGCAGTGATTATGGATAGGTGGAGGAAGGAACCCGCCAATTCATAGGTGTGTATAAATGCACATTTATGCACATTTGAAAAGTCTCAATTTGCTGTTTGCCTGCTTTGATGAGGTGTGAGGCCTGACTGCAAAGTGCCGTCTTTTGTACCAGCTACAGACACTGCCTGTTGAATGTGAATTCAGCGCTGGTTCAGGACTCACTGTGCCTCTTCTTACTTTCCAGTTTTCCACATGTCCCGCTTGCTTGATGCCATAAGTTGTCGAGTTGCTTTCACTCGGCATTGGTACACATTAAGCATTGGCAGTTCTGACTTGTGCTCATTGATATGTAGTCATACCAACGGCTGGACTTATCCGTTTCGTGCATCTTGTTTGGTTTTCCGTCTTGAAGGATGGGTAGTGTATATTCGCCTATTACTTATGTTGGCATTCTAGTCCAAACGGGAAAGATTGTATTTAGCAGGATTCAATGAGTATGCACGGGCATTCAAAGCTTGATTGGGACAAGTTGCTTGTACTTATTGCCAAGTATGTTGAATTGGTTGTTACCGGATTGAGTGCACTGGATGTTGATAGGTAAGATAAGGCAATATGCATCACACCGAGTGTGGGCATCTGCAGTGGACTCTAAGCATTGCATTCAAATGAGTGTACCTCATTCCGAGTCGGAACAGTAGCATGGGCGCTATGCACGCTTGTATTAAATGAGTATATACTACTTGGTCTACTTGTGGTTAGGAAGCTTACTGCTGCTTTACCTCTTCGCATTGTTTCGGGGATTTGCGGATTACCATGTTGTGGATTAGTGCGCACTTGAGGCGCATCCAGACTTTCCTCATTATTAAGTAATTTCGTTGGCTCCGTCTACTGACGATGCAAGTTTGATGGTATCAGACTGCTTGGTGTTCCCTGCCTAAGACACTGAACTGTGCGCATTTATCATTATCGGGAGAAGCGTCCTGGGATGTTTGTCTCCGAAATACATGTGAATGCAGTGTTTACTTGAAGCGTAATGTCACGGTGGTGACTTCGAAGACGAACCACTAATTACCTCAACTTGTTTGCTTTCCCTGCTGTAGCAATGCAGTAGTTCCAGTGCATTCCCCCTCCTCCTTCCTTTTAGTCGCAGTAGTAATTAGCGTTGGTTCTAGTTGAATTGCCTTGGGTCTAATAGTTGGCTGACATGTGGTGGAGAGGGGCAAAAGTGCAGGATTGGCGTCTTCCTTAAGTCAGCCGCATTAATGGTCTTGACGGCTGATAGTCGGTGGACGTTTTTCGAGGCACAGATAAATGTGCACTGGCAAGCGTTAAGTCTCACCTGTTTCTTTACTAACGCCTAATTTACTTACCTGTTGAGTGAGTAACTTGAGTGGTAGAGGGTTGAGCATTATTTTTTTTGATTTTATTCATTTCTGCAATTTTCTCGTAAAGCTAATGCTTATGGGAGAAGTTTAAAGGCGGCTGCTTGGCGAGGTGGGAACTCTAGTCTTTTGTTAGCTTGCGAAGAGTAGACGTCAGTCCATTAAGGGGCTCCTGATGAGACGTTAGGATTTTCGCTTTTTGGGTTCAACTATTGCGTGTAAAGTCAAGTAGGTTGGCTATTTTTTCAAAGGGCAAGTTTGTAATGATTCTACCAGATCGCCTTTCACAGCGCTTGATTTGATCCTTAGGGGCTCTTCTTCGGTTCTTTGGTCTGGCAGGCAATCTTGACATATTGGTATTACTCCTGTCTCCGAGCTTGTACTTAATTCATCAGTATGTCCAAGCCTTTTTCACATCATTTTAGTTTTAAGCTCTGAAACTTAGCCTCGTTTAATCGATCTAGCTCCACGTCCCGTTGTCATCAGAAGAAAATGGGTCTTTTCATGCCTTAACTTGAGTCTATAAATGCATGTCATCCTCAAAGTGAGGAGAATGTTAAGCTGGTTCTATGCGCTTCATTTGTAATAATTATTTACCAGGCTATTGGCGAGCTCTTGATGTGCGCTTTTTCTCATAGTGACCCGTACGGTTTTCACTTCCACCTAAAACTGTGTTTTTGAGGAAGATAGTCTCGTAGGTGTTAGTCAGAGTTTCCATGTGTGTTATTTTCCACATCCTATGCATCCGTCCCGCAGTGCCTAGAGTTTGCCTTCATGCAGAGCGGCGGGACGAGCGGTTGTGGTCTACACTTTATCAGTGCAAATTGTCTGGTAATGTCTAAGATTAATTGGAATTTCAGCTAACGAAGAACAGGCTGCAGCCCGTGTGTAGGATGATGTTTGGAAAAGACAGTTCCTTACCTATCGCATCACTTCGGTTTTCCAAGCATCCCGATGGTGGTGTCCATCTAGTTGGACACGATAGAGAGGAGGATACTTTAATAGCACGCGCACCTGAAGATACCGAGCAGTTGTGCGGTAGATATAATGGGAGGGGTAGAGTGTTGCGGTGGTGTGGTTAAGCCGCCTAAGTCCCTCGCGCATTACTCAGAGACTGATTTTGACATGCGTGGCAGATTGGTCATAAAGGTACTTCCTCTTTCCACCTATCCCCATCATCCGTTATCCTCGGAATTAAAAGGAAATCATAAAGCTCAACTTACTGGAAACATTAATCCGAATGCATTCGTGCCTTGCAAAATTGTACGGTAGGGTATGCTGGGTGTCTGTTGGACACTGGGTATGGGGAATTATACCTCGCCACTAAGCGTTGCCAGGAAGTACCACTGTATGAATGGGCTGAAAATCAACATTTGCAGGGTTGCCACCTACCGGAAGGCGTATACACCGCTCAAATGTCTAATTGCCGAATATATTGACGTCTCCTGCCGGTGCGCATGTCCACGAGTGTGGACGCCTTCCCTCACAAGAAACTCGTTTCATCACCGCACCTCGTTGTGTATGGGCGCTGCCGCTGTTCTGTGACATTCTTGATCAACGAATCCTACTTAGGTTATAACGTGAGCTAGCGCCTACCACTTCACATGATACCGCTGTTTCATGATCCCTTTGATAGATTTGGAACAAGCACCTCATTTTAGACCTCATTTTCTTTCGTATTTACTGCGATTTCCCTTAGTCCGTGTTTATTGTCATGGTTTCGCAGGTTCAAATGTCAATAGTGTGGATCAGTGCAGACGTGAGATCCACTATCCAAAGCGGGTTATAACGGCGACCTGTCGGTGTGGATCCTAAAATCATGCGTTAATGGGGAAAGGAGGCAATAGACTGATCAACCGTGTCTTCCGGTAGCACTTGAATGAAGAGCAGCTCAAAACTCGCCAAATTTCTAATCATCATCACTCCTGATGTCTATATCTCTCCTTTAAGTCGTGATGACGTCTCGACAATGCTGCGTCTTTCTGTACAGTTTCCATCAGTGGTAAATTAAAAGCTGTTAATTATTTATTTGTGTTTCTTCGCAAACAAAGGCAAGTTAGGATTGGACGGGCTTGCGTGGGTGGTGATCAATTTGCTTGTTGATTGGTGTGGGCGAGGCGTGTGTGAGCTGAGATGATACACTGTTACGTTTTGGGTAAGGCATCATCACCTGTGGCATGGGTGTTTGAGCGCTTAGATGGCATGTAAGGCAAGAAGTTGGAGAACCGTCTTGTGAAGCAATCCAAAGTTGCCTTATGCCTCTGCAGTCCGAAGTGTCGATCTCTAGGGGTCAAGCACGAGATGTTTTATGATCTGCGGCATAGCTCTCCGGTCGTGCTTAGAATCGTCGAGCGCCTCCTCTGTTATTTTATGGCTCATTAGCATGTCAGAAATGTCGCCTTAAGATAATTTATATTAATGATAAGGGTGCAGCTGCCGCATTTCGCTTTGAACTAATTATTAAACAGTGTGTATTAGTGCGAAGGCTATGTAAATTAGGTGTTGGTTAGTTTGGGTTGAGTTGAATTAATGAAGCAAATGTACTGCGACAGACTGAGATATTTCGTTGCCAAAAAGTAAATATGGTGGCGTTGGCCAAGGCTTATTTTTTGTAATCATGGGTAGTTTGAGTCAACGGGCCACGCCAACTTTCCTCGTATTCATTTCCGTACTCCGAACTAGTTCAACGTAGGAAATTGTCCCACTTTTTGTCAATGCAATTGGCATCATTTGAGAAATAAAAATAAATACATTATTTCATCCTACACAAACCCTTTTCATATGATCTCCACCTTCCTCTGGGCATAAATGTTGCGCCTTAGCCTAAAGTGCAGAATTTGATGAATGTCGGTGCTTAATACTTAAAAAAGTGCAAGACATGAGTGGTCGTGCTGTGTGAACTGCATGTTCTTGGCGCGCAGTGAGGCACTTGTGTGTCATCCACAGATGGGATCACGCTACTAACACTGGGACAGCTACTGGCAAGGACACATGTTTTGCAGTTTGACACCTGATCCAATCTAACACTTCCATCGAATGAAGAAGAGGTTGTCTACTCATTTTTTATATCAGTAGTCACACAACGACGACTAGCGTCAATGTGGCACTCTGTGTATTTACTACCATTTGGTCGTCGAGCTGATACGTAGTGTTTGGCGTTGGTGCGAGCAATCAAGTAAGTCTGTGATTTCATTTTTCCATGATCTCATATTCGCAGCGAACGCAATTAAGTTCCACTCATGAAAAAGTCGTCTTTTAAGGTGGCTGAGAATAGAAGAGTTTGATAGATGGAAAAATGCCATTTTGGTGGCAAAAGTGCACATTCCAAAGGCCATGCATTCATCCACGAACTTTGGCGTCAATGAGACGGTTTCTCTTGTTGGCCATCACTTTCGAGTGCCCTTAGGAAAGTGCTCTGGTCATGCTTTTCCTTAAAGCGATTTCATAGTACACCTAGGTGATATTTCCCTCGTGGAGAGGGATATTCCGGAGCATGCTGCTGATTTGAACTTTGTGTTGTTCGGGTTCCGAGGGGCACATGCAACTCCAGATCCGATACAGGGTTGATTTCTGCTCTGCCCATTTAAGCGACTTTGGTCGTACCGTCCGGTTGCAAGAGCCTTGCATAAATCGTTAGAAATGTAGGGATGATTTTAGAAGGGAATGAGCGTGATGATGCATTCACCCAGCCTACTGAACCCTGGCTCTAGCGACGCAGTCTTGTACCGCGTATTCTCATGAATGGCAGAGGAACAGAGAAGTGAGAGTATCCGTCAACGCTGTACCAGATCAGCGAAATGTGTGGTAGAGGAGTGCAACCTAACGTAAGCCATTTGTCACCTTCTTGGTGGTGGTGCATATCAGCCATCACCCCATAGCAAGGACGCCAACGATGGAACCGAGTCATCGCACGTTGAATGGTACGTTTAAAAGCAATGCGAGAGCTAGACTGTCTGGTCGCACTTTGGTGCGAGGAGCTGTAACGGTACGATTTCACAGTGCAGCGCAGAAGGGGAAATATGCATTGCACTATAGTCACCCTAACTTGCGGACCAGCCACTGCAGAAACAGGTGGTGGTGTGGTGAACTTAATGCTGCATTGTGGGTCGAGGGTATTAAAATCATAGAGGAAATACGTGGAGTATGGATTGCAACACGGCTCTGGACAAGGAGAGATTCCTTGCATCCTCTGAAGGACCACACTCAAAGGGGTAAATTCGTCCATCATGGCCTCTAGACCGAGATGACTCCTAGATAGAAAGGCACAGTTTTACAGAGCTTAGTGTAGAGGCACTACAGTTCCGTCGTATCTTTGTTTGCAGTCAGATGATATCAAATCACCGAAAAGTAGTAAAAATCGGTGCCTTTAATTTAGGTCTAAGGAAATTATTTTGTGTTAACCAAGGTATTTTGACAGCAGCTGCTAAGTTATAAGTCAGAAGTGAAGAGTTAATTTCTAAAAGGGACGAGTACTCCAAAATATTTCTTCATATTATCCTATAGCATGCTTCTCACATTGTGTGGATGGAACCAGACAGACGCACCAGTGCACACAAGAAGGAATGGGTGCGGGAAGAGCAGTTAGTTGCATTTTTTCTTCGTTATCGGTAATATGAGTCGGCTGTGTGCAAGTTTATCTGGGTTGCTCATAGGTACAGCCGCGTCCTTATAGGGGACGCTTCAAATTCATTAGCAATTCTAATGGTAGCGAAACAGCGAAGTTGGCTTTAGTGCCTTACTGGGTGAATCGGGTGCTTTCCGTAAAAGTTGGGACTACTTCGGCATTGTGCTGACAAATTGACCCCAAGTATTGTGTCTTAAGCCATTTCTGGACACTGCTCAGCTTTTTCTCCCTATGCAGACCTCTGACAATGCGTAGTGCTGCCTTCTCAACTCATAATTTGTCAATTTTGCGTGAGTCAGTCTACGTTATTGTAAATTTTCGTGGCAACCTGCTCCGATTCCTTTGACCGCCTTCAAATTTCACTTGATGCAGTGGGGTTGAAATTAAAAGGAATGTGGCAAGATAGGTAGGACATGGAAAAGACGTGGAAGCAGTATGCTTGTGCAACGATTTGGAGCAACAGCAACGACTAGAGCATGACCTTCAATTGATTTTCCCGGCTATGCGAGGAGAGGATTTCATTTCGATGCTTCATGCACTCCCCTTCTTTGCTGCATCACTAGGCGAGCTCACTACACCACAACCTATTCGCCCGCCTCTAACTCACCTACCCATGCATCCACCCACTTGCCAGGCTCCATCCCCTCACCATTCCATTTACTTTCCACCATTACGCACCCTCCACCGCTCTGGCGCATGCCGGTGCAAAGAGATGAGCGATGGCCGCCATGCATGGCGGCAACCTATGGTGCCACACAATGGAATGGAAATGAGGATGTCGTGCAGCGAGGAGGAGTGGTTGCGATAGTTCAAGGTGAGGTGAATTGTAGTGCAGAGCAGGCCGGTAGGTAGGCAGGTGGGTAGGTGGGGCAAAAAGGGCCAACGAGAAAGCAAAAGTAGAAGAGAGGACCAGCAACACTGGGCATTCCTTGCCGATCACTCATGCAAGTACTAACCCGACTCGACGTCGCTTACTTTCGTGATCGGACGAGAACCGCTGTTTTCCACGCGGTATGGTCGCTGTCGATGGCAATTCTTCGCAATAACTAGCCTCTTTCCAGCTCCATCACTCACTTCCCATTATCATTCTCTCCTCCACTACCTCAAATCCTCCTTTCCCTTGTTGTGAGTGCTAGCAATCACTTCCCTTAATCCTTGACAATTACCTAGCGGCGTTCGCATCACCCAATTTCTTATGATAATAGTGCTGCTTATTGGACAAAAGCACAGCTATGGTGCCCTTTAAAAGTGCACTTCGTTGTGCTTTCCTTCGTCAATGGACTGACGCGAATCGAACAAGCCTAAGCCGAGATGGTGTGGTGTCTCTTACGGCTGAGATATCCACACGCAGTCTGCACCACTGCCAGACTGTATCAACCTGCCTATGTGGCTGGTAAGATTTTTGAATAATCTCACCTTGGCTGTGAATGTTTCTGCATGTCGCATTTGCTTCAACATTTGCGTGAATGCTTCTTGGTTCGAAGGTCACTTGCACGGGTGATGGATGGACGATTTCCTACGTGGACCACTTATTCCTTTAGATCTTGAACAAACGTCTATACTACCGTCTGCGCTGCTTTTACGAGACGCTAAGCGGTCGTCAGTCAGCACTGGTGTGTGCTACACGCTGACAGCTCCACCTTTTTGCTCATTGAAACCCATTCATTCTATTGACTGAAATCTTCCAACCTCGAAATCGACCTGATTTTGATTCCCTTTTTGAGAGTAATCAGCGTGCCTCCACTCTCTCGTTTTTGTCTCAGTTTGGTGAGATAAGGTCGTGTTTAGCGAGTTTTAATGCATGCATGTGTGTTTCATAAGAATTATAATTAGGACATCGTTAGGGTGTTTAGCTCACAATATCCGGGAACCACTGCTACCGGATTGAGTATACTGGATGTTGATAGGTAAGGTACGGCGAAACTTAATTCTCACCACCCTGCACAACTACAATCCGCCCGACATCTTGTAAATTTGGCACAACACTATTCAAAGCAAGAGAAACAGAGGTGTAAGGAAGGAATGATCGCGAGACGAAGGTCTCATAAATGTATTCAGATAATAGAATCTTCTAGGCTGCGCATGTACAATGAAATAGAATTTCAGGAGACACGCTTTAGACTGAATGAGTTGAAGTGTAGCAAGTCAAGCGACGTCAAGGTTAAACCACAAACCAACCGCATTAATCATGAGAGGTTTTCGGCGACTGTCTCGTAAACACGGTGAGTGGGCTGTTTATGATCAAAAAAGAACAGCTATCCAGGCCGACTAATGGAGTCGATTTGTGGCAACTCATGCTCCATCCAGTGCTGGTAGCGCTATTACTCCAAACACTGGGCTATCGTGAATTCTCCGACTGTTGGACATAAGTGCATCCTTAGCAAAGGTCCTACTTACGCGTATTTTAATGCCTCACATCCATGTCTGATTAGTGAGCACTTTTAAACATCACGTCCTTGTCCATCTCATCCTCATCAGTTGAAATCCTGCCCCATAACTATCATTTATGTACCCCCACTCTTACGCGTTGGCAAATGGTCACCCTCATCAAAGTCATGTCCATCGCAAAAATCAAAACCCATAATCCGCACCGAACTTATTCTATTCTGTGGCGCCAAAAGAACTTCACCACTTCTACTCGGCGGCACATTAAGCGGCAATCAGCACTGTGTGCATACATAGGCCATTTAAATATCAAATTGCCACCGAGTCATACGAATCATCGCGATTCAATTATGTCAATTTGTCCGACTTTAATTGTCAAAGTACCAATGCATCATTTATAATCGAAACTGCACCCGCAAAGTAGGCACAATAACGCAACACATTGTTTGCCTCAAATCTTAGACAAATCAAATGATGTTTGGGAGATCTCCTATAGCATACCGTATTCGTTAATCAAAACTGGTGAGGTCAGGATACGGTTAAGTGCGGGTTGCATGTGAACTAGCCAGTCAGGTATCTTGCCAGTCAGAGTGTAGACACAACTTCAGAAGAATGATAGCATTGCGATAACCAAAGTAGTTGATCAGTGATGGGTTTCATGCCACCTCTACCAATCTGCAACAGAAGTTTAAGCCACTAAAATCCAGCAAAATAGGATGAAAAGGCGAATAATTATGCTGCGATGCATAAACCCTTCTCAGATGCTAAGAGCGCAATCTCTGAAACTTGATTATGACTATATATCCATACTTAACTACTTTACAGATATATCCTACTTTAAGTATGTCACCATTCCCTCGATTTGTAGAGCATTGGCAATCGCGGTGCTTGCAAAAGATGAACGCCTAAGTTCTACTCCATTTTCGTTCCCATCTAGAGAGGCATGCAAATACCTAAGACAGAGATCACCCATTCTCTTGGGCAACAGCGAAGAAGGCACTGATTATATTAGAGTTATCTGCAACATAAAATGGCTTGGCACTCAAAGCTGGAAGGAAAGTGGACGCAGTGGGATAAGGATGAGACGTGCTCGACGCCAACGAAGTCAGGACAAATGTAACCAGTCCAGGCGGTGGTTGTTAGGCTCAATTCCACAACACGCATTTCGGCAGAGCTCTGTCTTTAGGATCTTTCAACACCAATGTCGGCAGCACTTTTTTGCATGTGGGCTTTTTGACGCACTGTTTGCGGAAACAGAAGTATCCCTTCGGGCATTTGCTGCAACTGGCTCCATATGTATACGGCAGTTTTCCATGATAGTTCCCCCTAAAAGGATTCACTACATCTGTCATAATTGCACAAACCAAAGATGTGCTGTTCCAACAGCTGAACAGTCATCCACTCAGTCTGTCAGTCAGCCAATCAAGCAATCTTTTTTAAAGGAAATCACACTTACGCAGGCTTGTATTGACACACTGTAAAGTATTGTGGATTTCTCCACTCAGGCCGCATGTAATTGCATTGCCGCATGGCGCAACCCACCAGATTTGAATTCGCCCAAACCATCTGGTTATGCACAGAGAAAGCATGACTAGCTATGCTACTTGGTGCTTTGCCACATAATACCATGTACTTTACTTCTACCCATTTGCTTCCACCCCCTGCATTAACATGCAAGTATTCATTTAATACTTGGGAAAAATGACTACAAAACACCCCGAATGGCATCTATGCGCTGCGTCCAACTAGCAGCGTGCACATGCCGCTCTCTCACCTGTGTGTAATGGCCACACACGTAGCTACAGGAGTTGTTGAAGTAGCTGTAATACTTGTATTCGTCCCTCCAGCCACAAGCGGCTTCGGTGATAGCTGGCTTGAAACCACCGACAGCTGCTATATTCTGGCCAAGTCCCTTGTACTGTGGATATTGCGTCCAATCGGGATGCTCGAATCTGCATCGACTGGCCCAATAATCTGCTAGTAGTTCCAGTTCATTCGAGTACTCCTGGATAAGCAGAAACGGACGTTAAAAATGCTGCCAAGTGCACTATTACGTGGGGTAACATGGAGTGCGGACAAGTGTGCTGCTAACTACGGCCATGAGGAGAAGGTACGCACCATTAGTAGCATATCGCTGGCAGGAGGGTGCACCTTTTCTCGAACTTCCAAATGAGCCTCTAGCATTTGAGCCTGTTGTACATCTGTGGACACCTGATGCGATGCAACAGATAGGAGAGTGATCAGGCTGATGACTATCACAAAGAGACCTGGCAGGCAAAAATTATGCAGAGTCACTACTTTGCTTGTGCAGATCAACATTTATGTGAGAGATTGGCATTCACTCTGTAATTGTCAACTCACCGTTCCGTGGGCATATCATCTTGGCAAGTGGACTAGGAGGGCGAGAAAGTCCCACCTATTTATACGCGAAGCATGGCATGGTGAAACATGGTGCGATAGTCTCGTCAATCATGGTAGGCCAAGCAGACCTACCATGATTGTCAAACTGAATCATCCCTATTTCACAACGTTATGGCAATAACAAACTCCTCGCCATCACATGCCACACCGTGGGCAGATTTTCACTAATAATGTGCCTATGTCTCAGCCATTTAACGTATGATTGTGTGGAACAGAAGCTCCACAGAAGATGTGATGCATTTTGAAGCGTCAATGTCACATCCTTTACATGCAGACCAAAGCAGTGAGGCAGACGACCAGATTGAGCCATCCTCGAGGTACAGCAGACATCACCCCTATCATCGCATGACGGCGACGATAACTCATTCCTTGTCTCCCTCATGTAGGTTTCACACTTACCAAGGCTTCCACCCTCCCATATTTGCTCCTAAGTACTACGTACTCAACTATGCCCTTTTCTACGCAATCCAGTCAGCCGAACACTCTGACACCAGGTGCAGGGATAACAAAATTACTCACTTCGTTGGTGACTGTCAATGATCCAACGGTGCCAAGGAGACGGTGGGTGGTTGTATGCTTCTGTCAGAATGTGTGTGTGTGTGTGTGTGATGGAGAGAGGGATTTGGGTACGTTTGCAATGTATGCCTTACAACTTCATAATGCAGATGGACGGGGTCAACCGGAGGCCGAATATGAGTTTGCCAAGCAGGTGAATGGAATCGCTACGTCTTGTTAACAAAATAAGTACTCAGGAGTAAGATCGCTACAAAATATAAGGTGTTCAACTTTAGACAACTATGACTCCTCCTTGGGGGAACGCACTGACTGACGCCTATCACAATTGATCTGCTTCTTCTCTCGTACATTATCGGCAGTCTTTTCGCATTGCAATGAACCCATAATGAAGCCGCGCGTTAACATTGGCAAGACCTAATTCCGATTTGTGAGTTTTAACAATCTTTTGCTTTGATCGGCTTTACTATCTGATTAAGATGGAGTTGGTCGCTTAAGGACAAGAATTTTGCATTAAATTTTCAATTGCTTGCATCGCAGACATTCTCTGTGCACGAGTACTGTGGTTAGTAGTTGCGTATTTTAGTGTACCTTTTACGCATGCGGCGGGAACACAGCTCTCGAATTTCGTCCCCGAGGAGCAGGCTGATCCATTCGACGTCGGTGGAGGCCATCACATAACCTCCCATTCATAAGCTATCGACTCGCTGTTTCGTCTAAGACGATAATGATATCTCAGAAAGAACCAAAATTCTCATACCGATGGTAGGCGCAGGAAAGTGGATGGAAATAAAGAAATCACTGCACTGTACGCATCGTCTATAAATATTTTATTCAAAAAACCGTAATCACTTGTTTAAGCTGGGTTCGAACTGAAAGCAAGGTTGACGGGGTACCACATGAATGAAAAATGCTAGACATGTAGATGCCACCGTCATTTATCGGCTGCCACATTATCTGGAATGCCATTCCACCGCCTAAAGCAAAGTCTGTCACACGAACCCGGCAAACGCCAAGAAGTCTTCATGATTAGCTTGATTTCAAATAGTTAAGCTGTCAATTGATCATTAATTATATGCATTTGGATTTGGCAATGATGCTCAAGTGGTCTGTTAATTTCTATTGACAAGGCAATATATATTCAAACGCAGTGGATCTATAAATTTACCGGCATCCACCTCCTTAATATCGCAACATTGCTTATATACCAATTTCTTTACCTCATATGACACATAATTCAATTTTTTTGATAATAACATTGATAGTGCGAAAAATTTCATAAGGTTCAAAAGTGAATAAGGCGCTCCTGATAATATTACTCATCCACTGATTCATCTGCCACCGGCATACTTAGATATAACACCTACGCATGCGCTTGGAGCTTGTTTGTGTACACTCACACCAATTGTATAGGTGCTATCTTCAACTTCATCACGCGACTAATGGCTATGGGCATCCCTGCTTCTTTCTGGTTGATCGCGAGCAACACTGCTGCGAAGTGAGTCCTCTAAAGCGGAGGAAAGTTGAATTAGGTTTTGCCAATGTCAACTCGCGGCCTCATTGTGGACGCATTGTAATACAGAAAAGATCCATGTGAGTGTACAAGAGATGAAACAGATCAATTGTGCCAGGCGGCGTTCAGTGCGTTTTTCCAAGGCGAAGCCTTCGTTTTCCAAAATTAAACAGTTCAAATTGACTTAGCCTTTAAGGAAAGCCTTCATAGTATAATGGTGATTTCCGTGGGCGTAGAGCTAGTGTTATCTCAAGCGCTTCATTTGTTGAGTGTACCCGACAAAATATATCACTGAATTGCAACAAATGGACTTAATGGACTTAAAGCCCCATCACCGCAAGCAAGGCAGTATCGCAATCGGCATCATGTTTAACGGCCACCTGCCTGGCTATAGCTGCTAGTGTAATGCTGAGATTAGATAGCTTACTTAGTGCGCGATCGCACGATGCATGATCTGTCATATGTTGTGGTTTTTTGAAGACTCTGGACGCAACCCAGAGCTTAGTTTGTGCAAACAATTCTCCTCGGGGTGTTGTAGCGAAGCAATGTTTAGTGCCAAGTGGTAACAATCTAATTAAGGAACGTCCAAGCTCCCCTTTGTTGTCAAATGACACGGTCACTTGTGCACGACAAAGAAAAGCTCTGCCAAAGCATTAAAGAATATTTTTTGGTGACGTGTTTCGTAAAGTCTAGTTTGGGTGCCGAATATACGAGTGGCGAATTGAGTAAAGGCGAAAACGATGCGATAAATGTGGTCGTATGGTTCTTCGTAACACTACGCGATTTATGTCTTCTACCTGTCAACACTTTGCCACACACGACCACTTAAAGTAGGCCCTTTCCAGACTCCTTCAACGACTCAAACAAGCTATTTACAATGTGCTGCTTCTTATCCACCAATTACTATGCTGAGTCGCGGCGTTATAATGCAAGGCCATATTGGATTCATTTGCGCCGGTGATTGAAGTCAACCCCTTAACACAAGATGGAGCATGAGATGGTGTCATATGATGCTCACTCGTGATGCTTGCAGACTATGAAACAGATCGGAGGAATGCAGTTGGCTGCATCTCTGGGCACTGACCGTGAAACTGATTATGGTGAGCACAGTGTTGCTGCTAAGTGTCAATTTTGCTTATCAGTCGCGGTCGCCCACACAACGCGATTGGGCAGGCTATTGGAGAGATGAAGTCACACCGTGTAGCTCTAAACAATGTCAGCTTACATTAGGCGCAAATTTTAAGGCCTGCATTGTGCATCTTTCTGGATAGTAAAGCTATAAACCATGCTGGGTTCTGTGTGCGACGTCATATAATCTTGGGTGGGTTGTAGAGGGTCGATCGAAACGCGTTAATTGTAAAAGAGTTTGAGTGCATTTTAAAAGATAGAAGTAATTAGATTTGCTAAAGACAATGGTAGGTTGTTGGTTAAGCTCAATCAAATTTTACGTGTTCACTGGGTGATGCCTACCTCATTAGGCCAAGAATGGCAGTGAATAATTCCCGAGAGAATGTCCTTAAGTGGAAGTGAGTAATAGTTGCTAAAAAGAGCTGATACAAATGATTGCATGAAGGCAAAGTGGGTTTTGCGACAGGATAAATTATTTCGCTACTTCTAATGCATGCTTGAAACAGAATACCACACTTGAAACTGGAAAATGAGTGCGTGGATAGATGGGTAATTTAGAGGGTAGGTGGTGGGAATGAGGGAGGATTGTGTGACTGGTGGTCAAAATTACTCGGGATGGGTCGACTGACAGGTCCTCTTACATCAGCTAAGTCCATTTGGCATTGCTGAGGGGCAAGCACACAAATGGCTTGAGACATTAGCATTTTGTTTGTATCAAACTGAAGATAACATCACTACAGATCGCTGGCTGTGCCCATCCGAGAGAACGCCTTTGTGTGCTACAGCTCACTTGGTTTTGCTGCTAGTTGTAACGCTCCGAAGAGCACCTTTATCCATGTGGCTACCAGATTGGGTGTGCGCTTTGGTTTGCACCAGAGTGCCTGCGTTGCTCCGAAAACACGACTCTTCACTCGTGAAGAAGCGAAACCACAGATTATGGATGCGCAATCCCAGCGTATGAAAACTTCCTTGACCTATGCATGGACTATGAGCAAAGGATACGATTGTGCTTAATATTTCTGGCCGCCAAGTAAAATGCTTCAACCGACGTCAAACGACAAATGTTAATTTGCTTTCTTGACATTGGGACACCTTATTCACTTTCAGGAAGCATTGCAACTCGCTTTTGACATGGTCGAGGTAGTAATGAACTGCTCGCATCACCTCACCTTTCGTACGCCATTACACCTTATCTCGCTTACCTTCAATTGTGCGCCGTCTAGCAATCATCACACATATATATATGTATATATATGATAGACGAAGAGAACGGGGCTGTTGGCATGACTCGGAGATCAGGCCACGCGATTTAGAGAATATGACCACCTATGCGACCGAAACCGAAACCGACAGTCATGATTAGCAAAGTATTGTAAAAGATGCGGCGCCTTAAAACCCTTTGAACGAATAAATTAGGGCCAAGGGATTTCTGCGATAGCGGGTAGTTGCCCTTCAGTCATTAGTGCACAAACCTCAATCTTGTATCTGATCGATGATGCACCCTTGCCGAGTCGTAGATTAATGGTTAAAAACGGAATAGTGTGGTGTGGACAAGTCGTTGACTAGGTGGCAAAACGTTTATCACGCAGACTAACTCCTTACCTCAAAGGTGATGATCCTTGCAGTGCAGCTGAAGTGGGTAAATCGGCCTGAATTTGTGTACTAACTCGCCATCTCGAGAGACATTATTCCTGAAATTGCTTATTGCAGCGCTTTTTCTGACTCATGTGAGACAGTTGGGAGTGTTTGCATGCAAAGCCACAAGTTTACATGCGTTCTTCTTTCGGACGCAGTACACACTCTGCAGCATTGTTGGCATCGAGAGACACCCTCCTTTTACCACCTGTAAGCCTCTTTTTTGCTTCACAAAAAAATCGCACTCCTACCTGCAATCTATGGCGACTGGAATACTCTGAGTGCAAGGCAGGTAGCGTCATCTTGACTTTGGATGCAGAAGTGATTGCACTCCTGAAATGTATCAAAAACTCTTAACTTTATTCGTCTGTCGAATTTCTCCTGTGTTCAAAAGACATCTTTGGCAGAAAATGTTAGGTTTCGAGTCAAAAAGGAGTTATTTCTGGAAGGGAGGAGCACACCAAACATTTCTTCATGGCATTCTATGGCGCGCATCGCGCGTTGTGTCGATGGAGAGGAGGCAGATGTACCAGCGCACACGGTAGCTGGAAAGGTTGGAGATGAGGGCGAGGAGAAGAAGGGATGGCTGGAGGAAGAGCAGTTAGATGAATATAGCATCACCTTAGCAAAATGAAACTCCCTGCAGTGTCAACACTCGCCTTCCCGACAGTCGATCAGAACTGATGTGAAGGATACTGATACGTTCTATGGGCTGCTTAGTAATGTATGGTGGCAACAAGAAAGATTATTTTGCAGCAATAATTTGTCGAACGCAAAAAATTGCCGAACTTTGCCTCT
Organism: Taenia hydatigena; assembly: GCA_036345935.2. NCBI lineage: Eukaryota > Metazoa > Platyhelminthes > Cestoda > Cyclophyllidea > Taeniidae > Taenia > Taenia hydatigena. The sequence goes on from JADWOT020000933.1 coordinate 24,309, forward strand.
TGGGCGGCAATGGTCATGTCTTTGGTATTCGGCGGCTGTCATCACTTCTAACAAGTCCATACCCCGGAGAGGTAACAAATCACTGCAAAATTGGCATTTCTTTGGACTTCAGGTCAATTCTGCCTCCAGATATCTATTGGCAAAGACGAGAACCTCATTGGGACAGATCATACTATTCTTTAGCAATAAACCTATTTATGCTGGCTGCATCAAGCGTTGGAGGGATGTCACCGCAACACGCATTGGCCAAATTCATGCAGCGCACATGGCAGTGCAAATGCAGGCTCTCCTCTGTTCACCTCTGCCACCCCCGCATTCTGTTATCCTGAATTCAAATCAAGGGGGATAACTATGTAACCCCAACTGACGATCCTAGTGATTTGTGTATGTGGGGCTAAGGGGAATGCATCCTTTTTAATTACGGCGCCAATGCACAATCGCGTGCTGCGGTTGATAGTCCTTATCAGCACCATCGCAGAGGCTCACGGTGGCTTTGATACTTGTGCAACTTTATCTTGAACCATCCCGTTAACCAGATGGTCTACTTCTAGCAAAGGGGGTAGTATGCGTCTGGGTGGTTAATGGATGTGTCTAGCTTCACCACTACCTATCGTATGCTTCATAAAACTTGCCCGACCCAGTTTAGCGCTTTACCATGATAACATGCTTGCTTACTTGCCCAGCAACTCATAATGTTTTTCTCTTCTTATCGGCTGTGTAAGTCTACTTAAGTTGATTAGGGATATGGCTGCATCCTCGTAGAGGGCACTACGGGTGTTAGCCGTCTGCGATGTGGGTCGCCACCCGCCAGCACGGTAGGCTGCCATCCTCTAAAAGCATTAAGTGAATGCTGTGACACACCGGTTGATACTATGTTAGCAGAACAATGAGTTCTCGCAACCCGGTGATTTCAATCACTACCTTGATTCCAGTATCCATTGGACCACTCTTCCATCTCTAATCAAGCTTGTTGTCTGACGTAGACACACTGGAGGCCCCGATTACACGCATAGACGCTAAAAGTGGAAATCACATGGCAAGATTGGGTTGATGCTGTTAAGCGGAATAATGGACGCCACACCTAAATTATGTTTTGAAACGATGAACTTGCAAAGATTTGCACCCTGATGTCCACCGAATATGTGCCGCTAATTAACGAAGTGGCAACCCAAAAACACATTTCGCAAAGCTGAGTGCGTGGCCCATTTGGACGAAGACAGGAGTAGGTACGGCAGAACACCGAACAGACTCAACATGCTTCTAAAACATTTGAAGTTGGATGCTGATGAGCTCCAAATTAGTCTTAAACACTTTCGGTTCAGACCGAAATTGAATCTAGATTTCCGAGGAACCGCATATTTATAAATGTTTACACAGCTTCCTTGAACAGGCGGATTATCGTCTGCCTGATAGAGAACACAGGCACTGTGCGTGAACAATAAGTGTTCATGCGATAAAGGTAGGTGAACGTGTTGTGACGGATTTTAAATTCAAAATACGCGTAGGGATAGTGGTCGTGGAGCGATGCTGGTTGGGTGAGAGGCAGTATTGGTTTGGTGACAGGACAGCGGCCTAGTACGGTGGTACAGGATGCAGACACGGGAGGAAGAAATGGAGGAGAAGGAGGTGAAGTACCCACCCTGAGCAAAGTCACCCATTCACCAGCTGCGCATGATACACGCTCCAATCGAGACAGGTTTCAACATGCCCGCTTATGAGGACAGCGCATGGCCTGACTCACATTGTCGGCGTTCCCGCTTTCGCCAGCACATAGCCGTGTAGGTGGGGTGTGACGATTGACGTGGCCTATGCATGTTGATCGGTAAAGTCACCGCCAATAGAAAAACAACCAATCCGGTCTCTCATTTTGCACTTAACTGACACGAATACGGCCTAGAATACATGCCGTAGAGTTTTATTAAAGGTTGATTGAATAAGTGAGCATTAATTTATCTGGTGGGTTTTAATCGATTCAAAGCGGCACCGCCGCATTAATTTTACAATCTGGTGCAGTATTCATCAAATTGTACAGTTAATTAGCTTTCACCATCGTTCACGTCTATGAATTCAGGTTAACAATTACAACATAATAATGAAACTGCAGTGACATCTCTTACAGTTAGCCGTCGCAAATGGCATCAATTAACTTCTAGAAAATATGATACATCTATACACTGGAGATCAACCTACGTCTAGGGCATTTGTGTAGATGGTCTACGAGTGATTTAAAGCATTACACGAAGTTTCGTACAGTGACGGTGTGACAAAATCCTCTTTTATTGTGTCAGAGCTAATAAATAAAGTGATGGCAAACAATGCGAAACCCTTGCTATTATAAAGCACATCGTAACCAAGAATGCAGAATGCGGCAAAGAAAAACTCACCACTACCGAGGGCATAGATGCATGCAATTGTGGAGCTGGCAATACAAAATCCGGTCAGGCAGCAATGTTCCCATTTTAAGTAATCGACCAGGTCGATTGGCTGAATAGCGAACAACGTTTGGGCCATTTAATGATAGCCTCAGACCTCCAGATACTAAAGTCCAGGTCCCCAATTCTAAAGCTTGTGCATGTTATGAAAGCTAGACTTTTGGCCGAGTTTGATCCTCCAGGCTGATAGCGAGCCTTCGCCTGAGTAAGTTGGGGCAAGAAGCTCTTTCATTGTGCTGTGTAAAGTAGCAGAATGAACAAAATTCACTGTGATTATTAATTCTCCTTACAACTAATGAGAGAGTTTATAAAGAAACGCCCTTCCTTGTAAGTGCTTAGTACGAACTATCGAGAACTGAAAGAATAATGAAGTGGTCGAAACGTTTTCTGTGCGATTCAAGCAAATCTGTCTAAAGAGAATTGTAAATAGAATTGTTGTCGTTTAAAGGAAAGGAGGAATGTGTGCGGTAATGGCAGAAATGTGCAGTAGGCGTCGAGTTTTGGATGCACATTGAAGAACGCAATTAAAAATGCCACCCCCCATGTCATCAGATCTGCCATGAACAAGGTCGAATGGATTAGAGCGTGGTCTTGCATTCGACTTTAAATCAGAGTTGAGGCTTGAATCTTACTGGAGATTGCTTACGACGGGAAGTTCAAATGTTGAGAGTTCAAAAGTTGCATAATTACAACGGCGATTACATGGGTGTCTCAGAGCTCAAATGCACATTCACTAAACTGATGAACCGTTAAAAATGGATGCATTGCCATTTACGACGGCATCTGTAGATGCCGCTTGACTTGTGTGGGAGCGCGATCTCCCACTAGAAGTGCTAGGAATCACAGGCATCATCATTCATTCAACAATGGCCTAATGTTTTTAAAATGTTCATCGATGGATGTGCTTCTTATAGGTTGGACACTTTTCCAGCATTGAAGTCATTTATTTTCCCCACGTTGTTGCAAATTTAGTTGTGGGGAAAAGTGACAGTCACTGTGCAGACGTGACCGGTTCTGAAGAAATTAGGAGTGTAAAGCAAATGTAACATTTCTGTCTGCCTGTCCAATATTGAATGCATTTGCCGCAAATAAAACCAACGTCATCTCAAGGCATGTAATCGTTGTAGGTGTTCGACCGTGCCTGTAATCGTTACGACTAAGCAAATGGAAGTATTACTGCTCATGATGGTTTACTTTCTTCCCTTATCACGCGTATTCTGTCCTCGTGCCTGACCAAAGACCCGCCTTTTTATGGAGTCGCTTTATAGTGACGGGCAACACAAAGGTAATGTTTGCTGATACGATGACTTTATCGCTTAAAATTCCTTTGATTACAGATGATGGAAACTGAGACATACTTTGGGCGGCAGAACTAGTCCTCCTCCGGATGAGCGTCAAAATGGCTCTAAATGTCATAATGTCCCGTCGCTTTGATATATGACATTGGCATTTGTCACATAATAAATTAAATATTGGCGCAACAATAATTCTATAAAAGCACCAAGTTATGCTACTTTTGCATTTGTTAAGGCAACATAGCAATGTACTCTCATCTCACGAACGGCAATACGCCCTTCGATGCATGAACTGCAGCATCGACGCGAGACGCCAATATGCAGCACAGAAATCCAGGTCTTTTGAATTCACATTCAGCATTCAGCATTTTCCTTTCCCTTAGATGGTCCAGACGCTAAATAACTTCTGGGAAAAGGTATGCATTAATGAGTTTTGGAACCGTAGGCCCTTATGAGATCTAACACCATCTTGGTACAGCAAGGCCCCAGCACATCTAAGGCAGCATTCGACCATCCCAGACATATCCATCATTTCCCTTGCTGCTGATTTGTGAGAGGATCCATGGGCCTCTACTTCACCACAGCCTACCGAGATAGATGCTACAACACTGCTGGTCTCTGCTACGTTCTATGTGCGAGACAGACATCTGCATCGCTCTGTTCATCCCCTTTTCTCTACCGCAATATGAAATCGCACTGTTGTAGTTCTTGATACCACCGTGCCACCGAATTATCTACATCAATCAACGCCTTCAACCGAGTTAGTACGAACTTCATCGCTATTAGTCGAATTCTAAAACATGTGAATTTATTGAAAATAGTAGCCATTTCGCGTAGAACGCTTGGCTTCCCTGACTCAAGTTATTTGTTAAGCCTGGTACTCGCCCAAACTCAACTAAAGCAAGTGCACTGAGGCAGGACCACTTTATAGTGGATTCGGGTTTTGGTCGTGACACGGCATCGCAAATGATGAAACACAGAGGAGAAATATAAGCATAGCACATGCTAAGTACGGATTGCAAAATGCAAATTTTGAAAGATAAACGCAAATGGGTGAATTTGGATTACCCAACATCAGCAGTCGCCATCACTTTATTCTCCCATGGTTACTAATTTTCGCACAAAACTGAGCGAAATCTACTTTCTTTTACGCATGGCCAGTTAATAGACCCTATATTAGGTACCGAGACAGCGAAGTTACTCACTGCTTTGGCAACGACAAGAGCATGGCGTTGTTTTTGATGTCAATGAGGTGGCAAGCGCTAGCCTCCATGCTAGGATGTGTGCGTGTGTGTGATTGAGAGAGTGATTCAGGGACAGTGGTATCGTATGCCTTTTAATTATGAGGACCGCCAGATGGACAAGGTCAACCGGAAGCTGCATGTGTTTGCCAAGTAGGTGAGTAGAATTGTCACATCTTATTGACAAATTGAATATCTGTAGATAAGACCGCTACAATGGAAACCACCTTCGTATCTTTATAAATAAGGCTCTCATTAGGGGATACATGAACTGAAGGCCAGTACGACTGGCCCGTTAAGGATGACCTGTGTCGCATCATGCGTTTCATCTTTCGCACTCACCTTGCCACTCTTTTCCAATAAACCAAACCTACAGTGAAGACGCAGATTAATATTGGCAAAGCTTATCTCAAATGTGTAAGTTCCAACAACTTTTCTGCTTTTTATCGGCTTTACCTTTTGACGTAGCTGAAATATGATACTTAGCGGCTTAAATTTTTGTATTCAATGCGAAATTCTTTGAATCACGGACATTCTATGTCCACAGGTACCACGTGTATTATTTATGGTCCTTTGAACGCATTTAGGCGAAAGGGGTAGACAACACTCAAAGATCGTCCTCACGGAGCAAGTTGATCCTATGATGCCGACAGACTCCATTCCATAACCCTTCATCAATACGCCATCAACCCACCACTTGTCTAAGCCAACAAGGATGTCTCAGAACATTCAATTTTCTTGCGTTAGCAATCGTCGCAGAAAAGGGAGGAAGACTAAAGGAAATCCTGCACAGTCCGCAACGTACATAAATATTCTATTTGAAAAGCCACAATCAGTTATTGTGTTGGCATCCGAATCAAAATCAAGGTCGAAAAGACACAGGAGTATTACACCCCGCGTCATGTTGTGATTGGCCCTGCCATTGTCCCTGCTTTGAAACTTTATTTGTGTGCCAAGGAGAAATCCGACTTCCAGTGAGATGCTTTAGACACCGTTGTGCAGACGAGGACAAGAATGGTTTTATTGCTGTAGATGTAAGTGCAGCCATTTTCCGATGGCTCGCCTCCCTTCTTCTTTAGTCCCAAAAACTTTCATAAGTTGACCCAATGTTTCCCTTCTTCAAACGCACTTGCACCAAAACATAAAGTCAATGATTCCAACATACCCTTTCAACCCAAAGTGGTCAACGTATGCACGGAAAAGCGCTGAGATGCATACTGAACTTGCTGGTTGTGGAGCTAACGTGCTGTAACAGTGGCAATTTGACAATGAGATGTCACGCATGCTTAGATTGCATTGACCACATGAAGTATGTCGGGTTAATAAAAACAATTCTTAGTAAGTCTGCTTATTGCACCCTAGCGAAAACGGTTTCAACCTAATTAAATGGAAAGAGGTGCCTATACTGCTCGTTTGACTTGGGACAAAAGCTTATTTGGGGGTAAGGGCTACACATTACTGCAAAATTCATGCGGGTCACGGCGTATATTGCGGTGCTGTACCTGTCAACATCCAGCGTGTTCAATCTGGTAGCAGTAGCTGCAGTATGCTCTAAAATCAATGCTCTAAAAGCGTGTTCCAGTCATATTTATATGTTTATATATGTATATTTATGCAGCTGATGCCTAGGAAACCTAATCAAAGAGAAACGCCCACAAATGCAGTTGTCTATGCTGAACCACTCGATTGCCAGAATCGGTCCGGAATAGTGATTAAAAGTTATTGTTGTTGTTGCTGGTGTTCATGTTGATGGGCAAGCGAGGTGATAACCTTCCAAAAGCGTTGGCTACGTTTGCGCATTTTTGGCTATTGTAACCTCAGATTCTTCTGCAGCCATTATCAAGGGGATAAGTATAACTTGGCGAATTTAGGAGAAGGTGCACGGTTTTTAGTAATGGCTGCTGAGTGTTCAGGGACGCGGCAGCGTAATGCGCCTGAGCCCAGTCGATTTGATTGGTAGGTCGTGTAGATGTCTTGGCCCATCAAAGTGGTCAGAACCAAGTAAGGTTTTTTTGTGATTTATTACGCTGAGGGGAAGCCTTTGTCGTTGGAGAATACACCCCTAGTAGCCCATCTCTCAAACAGTGCTGGATTGAGCAGTGCGATGGATGGATGAGGTGCCAAGTCGTCACAGTCCCAGTTTCCAGGGTGCCAATAGATGTTGATGTCGGTGCGACCATTTATGATGCACTAAGGCCATCGGTTGCCGTGGTTGTAGTAAAGAACACAGCTTGAAAAGTGCCAGTTGCTCTCTGACTTATCATCCGATTTTCATATAGATAATTGCTGTAACCAAAGTTGATGTGCCTAATCTTTGACCCTATTAAGCTCACTTCCGAATAACAAAAGCAGAGGACTCAAATGCAGTTATTCTTATCAACGGCAGGTAAGAGCGAGTGGATGTGATTTAAATCGGAGTACCAAAGAAGAATCTAAAATGCTCCAAATCACCAAGGGCCAATGGAGCATTTACTACTCAAGTGTAAATTAACATACCCAACATAAAGCGTCAGTAATAGATTTGGGAGTTTCAGAGTGGTCTCCTGTTACATTGTGGACTTTTGGGCTTTAGCTGTCCCTGTTGCACTACATCACATTGTCAGGTGAGGGTTTTTTAAACATGTTTCACGTGGGTGAAGGTGAAGTGAGTGAGTGAATGAAAGAGAAGTAAGCAGGATCAGGTTGCTCCTCTCGAAGTTATTGCCACTAGCACTGCTTGTTTGCTCATGCCTCCTCTTAATCTGCAGTGAGCTGTAGTGAGCGTGAGAGAAATGCTATATTTCTTCATGCCTTTTGTTTTCGACGCTCTCACGATCACTCATCCTGCAACGGGATCATGAGCACTCCCGAACATTATTAACGCTTCATTGCCTGCGACTGCATTGTGTTCGACGGAGGTGACACGTCCACCTCGCATAATTCCCAATCAAACAAAGTTAACTGATTTCAACCCACTCAAGCGCTAAGTATGCTGCTTCCCTACTTAACCACACCATTCACTATCCACCATACCTAGCGGGCTGACAATTAAATTTCTATCTCCAAAACCGTTTCGAACGTTTATCACCGGGGGCAAAGTGGGATTCTTGGGTCAGACGCGCCTAGCCCGTCTAGATTATTTAAATAAAACTGCACTCAACTTATTTTATTTTGTGTTTCGGCTGTCAGCAATCTACGTGTACGTATGCGGCCTCTGCAAAATGACTCTAAACATGACAGTACACGAGACAGGAAGGCCATCTTTACAACCAGCATAAAATACTTAAGGTATGAGCGCCAAATCCAAGTCTATAGTACGAAATCTTGCACTTACATTCATACTGCTTAAAAATTTGGCAGATAGATGCAAAGGTGGGAAAATAGGAAATGGTTTGATCATTAGACACTAGATCGAAATGTGCGTGGGAGAAGGTTAGAACACTATGTGACCAGTCAGGCGGGTGCAATCGCTGACTTTATTTATATCACGATTTGAGAGTTGGCTAGGTAATCTGTTTGTGTGGATGCACACGTAGGACGGAAACTTTGCTTATCGTTGCAGTGGTTGCTATGCCTAGCAGTGTACGGTCAATTTTTCCATAGGATGCTACACACTTCCTTGAATTCTGTCTCATAGTTGGTGTACTTATTCGAGTTAAGGATCCTGATTTGCATTCCATCATCTTGCAAGGAGGTCTTTACCACATCATCAAAATACTCGGCTTGCATAACTTGCCCCTGCAAGTGTGCTTCGACCAACGCATAGAAATGACACTGACCATAAATCGAAGTGACTAGGCTGGGCTTGGTGCAGACTTGAGAAAATCCAGGAACTGGTTGTAATGACCACCACTTGGAGTGTGGTGTGGCTGTATTGGCACCACTGAGACGGTTTAACGCATCAATAATGCTGGTTGGCATTTGTATGCGTTTGAAATTTCAACTGCCTTACGCATCGACGTTACTGAGGGACCTATCTACTGATCAGTACTGCCATGACAATAACGACGAGCGAGTGATGGAATGAGAGGACACTGACGTAGGACTCAACAATGAAGTGTTGAAGAACGTTAGAGGTGAGGCGGCAAGAGTGTCGGATCGCAGGGAGGGTGGAGTCCACCAGAGCGGACAATGTGTACGAAGTAGCCCATCCCCTAAGCCGACGTGCACACGTGGCTTCACGAGCACACCCAAACTTCTATCGCTCTCAGCAATGCAACCCTGTGTGTGCGTGTGTGCACAACAATTTCCGCTGACTCGCAGAATGGCAGCGACTTTTGTCGTCAAAGTGAAACTGTGCTGGTGAAAGCGCATGAGCATATCGACCTAGACACTGGGCCGTTTTGCAAACATTACACACTTGGGTCCTTCATGCTAAATTATGCCATTCACTATCTTGCTCAGTACCATTTTCATGCACTTGCAGCACAAATTGCGCTGCATTGCAGAGAGCAGGAGACGGTCCACTTCGCCTCACATCAGTTGTTTACTCTTGTGGAATTGACCCGATACTTTTGCTAACTCGGGTCAACCTTCCTCTTCCCATTCATCACCCCATATCGCTCTTCCACTGGCTGCTGCACCAACTTTTAGCCACTAGATGCATCGAAGCCGTCCCATTTGTCATTTATCATGTCTATCAAATACATATATATATGTCTATATATTTTGTTCTCTTTTGCCATTAAGGGAGTCTCGCGACACTATATTTTTACTCATTGCGTAAATCTATGTCGCTTCAAGTGCATTCTTGGTGCGAGAGGCCGGGAGGAAATTAGAACTTCATGTACGATAAGTGGCGACCTCACCAAAGCCGACTGTGGAGTCCCGAGGCTTCCTCGAAGGCAAAGGAAAAGCAGAATACTAGGGTGAAAATATATGTATATATTCAACAGGCAGAAGGAAATAAGCCGCTGGCATATCCCAGCGGCCAGCCTACGCAGCTGAGGCAAGATGGCCAGCCCTGTGACCCTGACCAAAACCAGTAGTACAAGCAAATAAAATACTACACCGACAGTTCACTATTCTACTTCCAATTTGGTAACAAAACTACCAGCCTGCTCAAGGATAGGGCTTCAAGTGTCGTATGCATAGCAGCATATTTGGCCATAATTTTTTTTAACGCAGATGCTGATAAGTCTGCAAGGTGTTTGGTCTCTTATTCAATTGTCTGCAAATTCTTTATCGACACATAAATTGTATAGTTTTATTTTTAACGATGAACTGCATTTGATTTTATGTGCCAGCATAAGTTATTTATGCTAATGCTATAAAACAGAATTTGCCTTTTTATTGCTATTCAGTATTCCTAAAGTTAGAAAGGTATTTAATCAGCAGTTTTTCATCTGTCATGGCAGTTTCAAGGTCATTAGTTGTATTTAGTGCATTGTCTGCAGATGTGGTGGGTACGTTGCGCGTTTTGTTTACGGCAGTATTCGGGCCAAATAGGCTCTTTTGGTTGAAGAGTGAAAGAGAACCGTAAAATTTCAGGCTATACTCGGCACCAACGATGGTTTAAACTTTAACGGCGACAAGAATGCCCTTGTCGGTGGTGGTGTATCTAATGAGCCCTAAGAGTTTACAAAAAGTGATGAATTTGAAGTGTGACCTCCCTATTGTTCTTTACTGTGCGGTGATACAAGTGAGTTTAGGCTTATAAGTTGACATGCTCCATGCTGTGCTTTGACGAACTAGTCTTGTACCCTTTTCTCAAGGCCTTTTCCCAAATTCAGCGCGACAGCTGCATTTCCTCAAGGTGTTGCAACAACCGTATCGTTGGAATCTGTCGTGCTAATTGGACGCGGGTAAAGCTGCAGCACTGCCTAAAGGGGTGCTTGAGTGTTTTTCTTTCATTGACGAACAGAATGTGGTCCTCTGCAGCTTTGACAGGCGGGATCTGAATAGGCCCATGCCAAGGTCGTAAGAATTCTGCTTCGAAGGGGTGTCAACTTGCAGTTTGCGCCGTCGTCACACTAAACGTCTATCTACTGGTTCGATCGACATGGCTTATTTAAGCCTCAGCTTGTTCCTGTAGATACAAGGATGTTATTCGAACCTAACGTTTGTTGGCGTAGCTGGGGGTGGATGCAAATATCGAATTCTGCTGCGAAAATGATGACGCCTGAACAAATGAATTAACGTGCCATCTATGTTTCCTCCGAGCCTGCAGAGGACAGGTATTTCGTTGAGGCTGTGCCACCGCTAATGGGCGATTTGGCAGTCAGCGTTCGCTGATGAGTTATTGCCAAAACTGTTGGAAGTCTGCAGAGTAGGACGCAAGCGGTGTTGTGCAGTTACCCCTGCGTCGTGACGTGGCAGGCAACAAGAGCAACGTTGGAGGGTGCAGTGATTATGGATAGGTGGAGGAAGGAACCCGCCAATTCATGGGTGCGTATAAATGCACATTTATGCACATTTGAAAAGTCCCAACTTGCTGTTTGCCTGCTTTGATGAGGTGTGAGGCCTGACTGCAAAGTGCCGTCTTTTGTACCAGCTACAGACACTGCCTGTTGAATGTGAATTCAGCGCTGGTTCAGGACTCACTGTGCCTCTTCTTACTTTCCAGTTTTCCACATGTCCCGCTTGCTTGATGCCATAAGTTGTCGAGTTGCTTTCACTCGGCATTGGTACACATTAAGCATTGGCAGTTCTGACTTGTGCTCATTGATATGTAGTCATACAAATGACTGGATTTATCCATTTCGTGCACCTTGTTTGGTTTTCCGTCTTGAAGGATAGGTAGTGTATGTTCGCCTATTACTTGTGTTGGCATTCTAGCCCAAACGGGAAGGATTGTATTTAGCAGGATTCAATGAGTATGCACGGGCATTCAAAGCTTGATTGGGACAAGTTGCTTGTACTTATTGCCAAGTATGTTGAATTGGTTGTTACCGGATTGAGTGCACTGGACGTTGATAGGTAAGATAGGGCAATCTGCGTCACACCAAGTGTGAGCATCTGCAGTGGACTGTAAGCATTGCCTTCAAATAAGTGTACCTCATTCCAAGTCGGAACAGTAGCATGGGCGCTGTGCACACTTGTATTGAATGAGCATATGCTAATTGGTCTACTTGTGGTTAGGAAGCTTACTGCTGCTTTACCTCTTCGCATTGTTTTGGGGATTTGCGGAGGACCATGTTGTAGATTAATGCGTACTTGAGGCGCATCTAGATTTTCCTAATTATGAAGTAATTTCGTTGGCTCCGTCTGCTGACGATGCAAGTTTGAGGGTATCTGACTGTCTAGTGTTCCCTGCCTAAGACACTGAACTGTGCGCATTTATCATTATCGGAAAAAGCGTCCTGGGATGTTTGTCTCCGAAATACATGTGAATGCAGTGTTTGCTTGAAGCGTAATGTCACGGTGATGACTTCGAAGGCGAACCACTAATTACCCCAACTTGCTTGCCTTCCCTGCTGTAGCAATGCAGTAGTTCCAGTGCATTCCCCCTCCTCCTTCCTTTTAGTCGCAGTAGTAATTAGCGTTGGTTCTAGTTGAATTGCCTTGGGTCTAATAGTTGGCTGACATGTGGTGGAGAGGGGCAAAAGTGCAGGATTGGCGTCTTCCTTAAGTCAGCCGCATTAATGGTCTTGACGGCTGATAGTCGGTGGACGTTTTTCGAGGCACAGATAAATGTGCACTGGCAAGCGTTAAGTCTCACCTGTTTCTTTACTAACGCCTAATTTACTTACCTGTTGAGTGAGTAACTTGAGTGGTAGAGGGTTGAGCATTATTTTTTTTGATTTTATTCATTTCTGCAATTTTCTCGTAAAGCTAATGCTTATGGGAGAAGTTTAAAGGCGGCTGCTTGGCGAGGTGGGAACTCTAGTCTTTTGTTAGCTTGCGAAGAGTAGACGTCAGTCCATTAAGGGGCTCCTGATGAGACGTTAGGATTTTCGCTTTTTGGGTTCAACTATTGCGTGTAAAGTCAAGTAGGTTGGCTATTTTTTCAAAGGGCAAGTTTGTAATGATTCTACCAGATCGCCTTTCACAGCGCTTGATTTGATCCTTAGGGGCTCTTCTTCGGTTCTTTGGTCTGGCAGGCAATCTTGACATATTGGTATTACTCCTGTCTCCGAGCTTGTACTTAATTCATCAGTATGTCCAAGCCTTTTTCACATCATTTTAGTTTTAAGCTCTGAAACTTAGCCTCGTTTAATCGATCTAGCTCCACGTCCCGTTGTCATCAGAAGAAAATGGGTCTTTTCATGCCTTAACTTGAGTCTATAAATGCATGTCATCCTCAAAGTGAGGAGAATGTTAAGCTGGTTCTATGCGCTTCATTTGTAATAATTATTTACCAGGCTATTGGCGAGCTCTTGATGTGCGCTTTTTCTCATAGTGACCCGTACGGTTTTCACTTCCACCTAAAACTGTGTTTTTGAGGAAGATAGTCTCGTAGGTGTTAGTCAGAGTTTCCATGTGTGTTATTTTCCACATCCTATGCATCCGTCCCGCAGTGCCTAGAGTTTGCCTTCATGCAGAGCGGCGGGACGAGCGGTTGTGGTCTACACTTTATCAGTGCAAATTGTCTGGTAATGTCTAAGATTAATTGGAATTTCAGCTAACGAAGAACAGGCTGCAGCCCGTGTGTAGGATGATGTTTGGAAAAGACAGTTCCTTACCTATCGCATCACTTCGGTTTTCCAAGCATCCCGATGGTGGTGTCCATCTAGTTGGACACGATAGAGAGGAGGATACTTTAATAGCACGCGCACCTGAAGATACCGAGCAGTTGTGCGGTAGATATAATGGGAGGGGTAGAGTGTTGCGGTGGTGTGGTTAAGCCGCCTAAGTCCCTCGCGCATTACTCAGAGACTGATTTTGACATGCGTGGCAGATTGGTCATAAAGGTACTTCCTCTTTCCACCTATCCCCATCATCCGTTATCCTCGGAATTAAAAGGAAATCATAAAGCTCAACTTACTGGAAACATTAATCCGAATGCATTCGTGCCTTGCAAAATTGTACGGTAGGGTATGCTGGGTGTCAGTTGGACACTGGGTATGGGTAATTAACCTCACCACTAAGCGTTGTCAGGGAGTACCACTGCATGAATAGGCTGAAAATCAACATTTGCAGGGTTGCCACCTACCGGAAGGCGTATACACCGCTCAAAAGTCTAATCGCCGAATATATTGACGTCTCCTGCTGGTGCGCATGTCCATGAGTGTGGACGCCTTCCTTCACAAGAAACTCGGTTCATCACCGCACCTCGTTGTGTATGGGCGCTGTTGCTGTTCTGTGACATTCTTGATCAATGAAATCTACTTAGGGTATAACGTGAGCTAGCGCCTACCACTTCATATGATACCGCTGTTTCATGATCCCTTTGATAGATTTGGAACAAGCACCTCATTTTAGACCTCATTTTCTTTCGTATTTACTGCGATTTCCCTTAGTCCGTGTTTATTGTCATGGTTTCGCAGGTTCAAACGCCAATTGTGCGGATCAGTGCAGACGTGAGATCCACTATCCAAAGCGGGTTACAACAGCGACTTTTTGGTGTGGATCCTAATGATCATGCGTTGATGGGGAAAGGAGGCAATAGACTGATCAACCGTGTCTTTCGGTAGCACCCGAATGAAGAGCAGCTCAAAACTCTCAAAATTTCTAATCATCACCACTCCTGATGTCTATATCTCTCCTTTAAGTCGTGATGACGTCTCGACAATGCTGTGTCTTTCTGTACAGTTTCCATCAGTGGTAAATTAAAAGCTGTTAATTATTCATTTGTGTTTCTTCGCAAACAAAGGCAAGTTAGGATTGGACGGGCTTGCGTGGGTGGTGATCAATTTGCTTGTTGATTTGTGTGGGCGAGGCGTGTGTGAGCTGAGATGATACACTGTTACGTTTTGGGTAAGGCATCATTATCCGTGGCATGGGTGGTTGAACTCCCACCTGGCAAATCAAAGTTGCCTAATGATTCTGCAGTCTGAAGTGTCGATCTCTGTGGATTAAGCTCAAGATGTTTTTATGATCTGTGGCATAGCACTCCAATCGTGCTTAGAACCGTCGAGAGCCTCTTCTGTTATTTCATGGCTCATTAGCTTGTCGGAAAAGTCGCCTTAAGATGATTTATATTAATGATGAGAGTGCAGCTGCTGCATTTCGCTTTGAACTAATTATTAAATAGTGTGCATTAGTGCATGGGCTATGTAAATTATGCGTTGGTTAGTTTGAGTTGAGTTGAATTAATCAAGCAAATGTACTGCGACAGAATGAAATATTTCGTTACCAAAAAGTAAATATGGTGGCGTTGGCCAAGGCTTATTTTTTGTAATCATGGGTAGTTTGAGTCAATGGGCCACGCCAACTTTCCGCGTATTCATTTCCGTACTCCGAACTAATTCAACGTAGGAAATTGTCCCACTTTTTGTCAATGCAATTGGCATCATTTGAGAAATAAAAATAAATGCATTATTTCATCCTACACATACCCTTTTAATATGACCTCTACCTTCCTCTGGGCATAAATTGTGCGCCTTAGCCTAGGGTGCAGGATTTGATGAATGTCGATGCTTAATGCTTAGAAGGATGCAAGACATGAGTGGTCGTGCTGTGTGAACTGCATGGTCTTGGCGCGCAGTGAGGCACTTGTGTGTCATCCACAGATGGGATCACGCTACTAACACTGGGACAGCTACTGGCAAGGACACATGTTTTGCAGTTTGACACCTGATCAAGTCCAACACTTCCATCGAATGATGAAGAGGTTGTCTACCCATTTTTGATATCAGTACTACCATTTGGTCGTCGAGCTGATACGTAGTGTTTGGCGTTGATACGAGCAATCAAGTAAGTCTGTGATTTCATTTTCCATGACCTCATATTCGCAGCGAACGCAATTAAGCCCCACTCATAAAAAAATCATCTCTTAAGATGGTTGAGAATAGAACTGTTTGGCAAATGGAAAAATGTCATTTTTAGTGGAAAAGTGCACATCCCAAAGGCCATGCATTCATCCACGAACTATAGCGTCAATGAGATGGTTTCCTTTGTTGGCTATCACTTTCGAGTGCCCATAGGAAAAGTGTTCTGATCATGCTTTTCGTTATAAGGATTTCGTAATACACCTAGGTGATATTTTCTTCTTAGACAGGAATGCTCCGGAGCATGCTGCTGATTAAGGCTTTGTGTTGTTCGGGTTCCGAGGGGTACGCACAACTCCAGATCCAATAAAGGGTCGATTTCTGCTCTGCCTGGTTAAGTGACTTTGGTCGTACTGTCTATTACGTGCAAATTGTAATTACGCAGAAGCATAGAGCGTAAGTGAGGACCTTGCAAACACCAAACAACCAGACAGATTGCCATAGTTTTCTAAGCCTAGCAAGTATCTACAGGAGTTTTGGTAGATTTCACAAAGGTTGCAAGGCCATTGCATAAATCGATATGAATGTGGGGAAGATTTTTAAAGGGAGAATGAGAGCGATAATGCATTCACCCTGCGTACTTAATCCTGGCTCTAGCGATGCAGGCTTGTAATGCGTACTCTCCTGAAAGGCAGAGGAACAGAGAAGTGAGAGTATCCGTCATCGCTGTATCAGATCAGCAAAATGTGTGATAGAGGAGTGCAACCTAACGTAAGCTACTTGTCACCTTGATGGTTGTGCACATCAGCCATTACCCCATAGCAAGAACGCCAACGATGGAACCGAGTCATCGCACGTTGAATGGTACGTTTAAAAGCAAGACGAGAGCTAGACTGTCTGGTTGCACGTTGGTACGAGGAGCTGTAACGGTGCGATTTCACAGTGCAGTGCAGTAGGAGAAATATGCACTGCACCATAATCGCCCTAGCCTGCAGACCAGCCAGTGCAGAAACAAGTGGTTGTGCAGTGGAATTTATGCTGCACTGTGGGTCGAAGACATTAAAAATCACAAAGGAAATACGTAAAGCACGGATTTTGACACGGCTCTGGACAACGAGAGATTCCTTGCATCCTCTGAAGAACCCACATTCAAAAGGCGAATTCGACCAGCATGACCTCTAGACTGAGATGACTTCTAGATATACGGGTGCAGTTTTACAGGGCTTAGTTCAGAGGCACTAGAGTTCCGTCGTATTTTTGTTTGGAGTCAGATGCTATCAAATCCTTGAAAAGTAGTAAATATCGGCGCCCTTAATTTAGGTCTAGAGAATTTATTTTGTGTTAACCAAGGTATTTTGACAGCAGCTGCTAAGTTATAAGTCAGAAGTGAAGAGTTAATTTCTAAAAGGGACGAGTACTCCAAAATATTTTGTCTTAGTATCCTATAACACGCTTCTCACATTGTGTGGATGGAACCGGGCAGACGCACCAGTGCACACAAGAAGAAAGGGTGGAAGAAGAGCAGTTAGTTGCATTTTTCCCTTCGCTATCGGTAATATGAGTCGTCTGTGTGTAAGTTTATCTGGGTTGCTCATAAGTATAGCCGCGTCCTTATAGGGGGTACCTCAAATTCATCCGCAATTCCAATGGTAGCGAAACAGCGAAGTTGGCTTTAGTGCCTTCCTGGGTGGATCAGGTGCTTTTCTTAAAAGTTAGGACTACTTTGGCATCGTGCAGACAAACTTACCTGAGGTATTGTGCCTTAAGCCATTTCTGGACACTGCTCAGCTTTTTCTCCCTATGCAGAACTCTGACAATGCGTAGTGCTGCCTTCTCAACCCATAACTTGTCAATTTTGCGTGAGTCAATCTACGTTATCGTAAATTTTGGTGGCAACTTGCTCCACTTTCTTTGACCGCCTTCAAATTTCACTTGATGCAGTGAGGGTGAAATTAAAGGAATGTGTCGAGAGTAGGTAGGGCACGGAAAAGAATTGGAAGCAGTGTGTTTGTGCAACGATTTGGAGCAACAGCAACGACTGGAGCATGACCTTTAATTGAGTCTCCTGAGTATGCGAGGAGAGGATTTCGTTTCGATGCCTCATGCAATCTCCCTCTTTGCTGCATCACTAAGGGAGCTCACTAGACCACAATCTGTTCGCCTGCCGCTAACTCACCTACCCATACATCCACCCACTTGCCGGGCCCCATCCCCTCACCATTCCATTTGCTTTCCGCCATTACGCATCCTCCACCACTCTGGCACATGCCAATGTAAATAGATGCGCGATGCCCACCAAGCATGGTGGCGGCCTATGGTGCCACAAAATGAATTGGAACAGAGGATGTCGTGCAGCGAGGAGGAGTGGTTGCAATAGTTCAAGGTGGAGTGAATTGCAGTGCAGAGCAGATCGGTAGGTAGGTGGGTAAGTGAGGCGAATGAGGCGAACGATAAAGTAAAAGAAGAAGAGAGGACCAGCAACACTGAGCATTCCCAACCGATCACTCATGCAAGTACTAACCCGACTCGACGTAGCTTAGTTTCGTGATCGGACGAGAACCGCTGTTTTCCACGCGGTATGGTCGCTGTCGATGGCAATTCTTCGCAATAACTAGCCCCTTCCCTACTCCATCACTCACTTCCCATTATCACCCTCATCTCCACTCCCTCAAATCTTCCTTTCTCTTGTTGTGCGTGCTAGCTATTACTTCCCTTAATTCTTGACAATTACTCAGCGGCGCTCGTATTATCCGAATTTTTACGATATTAGTTATGCTTATTGGACACAAGCACAGCTGCGATACATTTTGGAAGAGAACTTCGTTCTGCTCTTTTTCGTCAATAGACTGACGCGGATCGAACAAATCTAGGCTGAGAGAGTAAAGATTCTATTACGATTGAGACGTCAACGCGCAGCCTGCGCCACTGCCAGACTGTGTCAACCTGCCTATTTGGCTGGTAACATTTTTGAAGAATCTTACCTTGGTTGTGAATGTTTCTGCATGTCGCATTTGCTTCAACATTTGCGTGAATGCTTCTTGGTTCGAAGGTCACTTGCACGGGTGATGGATGGACGATTTCCTACGTGGACCACTTATTCCTTTAGATCTTGAACAAACGTCTATACTACCGTCTGCGCTGCTTTTACGAGACGCTAAGCGGTCGTCAGTCAGCACTGGTGTGTGCTACACGCTGACAGCTCCACCTTTTTGCTCATTGAAACCCATTCATTCTATTGACTGAAATCTTCCAACCTCGAAATCGACCTGATTTTGATTCCCTTTTTGAGAGTAATCAGCGTGCCTCCACTCTCTCGTTTTTGTCTCAGTTTGGTGAGATAAGGTCGTGTTTAGCGAGTTTTAATGCATGCATGTGTGTTTCATAAGAATTATAATTAGGACATCGTTAGGGTGTTTAGCTCACAATATCCGGGAACCACTGCTACCGGATTGAGTATACTGGATGTTGATAGGTAAGGTACGGCGAAACTTAATTCTCACCACCCTGCACAACTACAATCCGCCCGACATCTTGTAAATTTGGCACAACACTATTCAAAGCAAGAGAAACAGAGGTGTAAGGAAGGAATGATCGCGAGACGAAGGTCTCATAAATGTATTCAGATAATAGAATCTTGTAGGCTGCGCATGTGCAATTTAGCAAGTATCGGCGCCGATCACTGTTATCTGCAGCCCTACAACTCTGATAACTCACTCACTCAGTAATTCATTCCTTTGAACATTCACAATTAACACTCGCAGTCAAATTACTGCGAAAGAATAGCCACATCCCCTCAACTATCATGCAACTACTTAATGTGCGTGCACTAAGAACTAAAAGCAGTGCAACCACTCAACCCAGCCAATGACTACCTTTCTCCTCTACCGTTGATTCAACCATCAAGCACCACATTCCCCACAACCATCTTTAAACCTATCATTGCATTTCACTCCCACTTTAAACGCTGGATATAAACATAGTTGCATACGTAAATGCTACCGTACGAACGGAGGTGGTTCACTGAAAATGGATAGGGGACTGAAAAAAGAGTGATAGGAATGCACATTTTATTTGCAAAAATAGGCTGTATTGGTCCCCAAGAGGGCTAAAAGACACGTTCACTTACGTGATAGATAGGGTTGAGTAGACAACGGTGGGCTTGTAGCAATATCGCTTCCATCAGTAGCATTGGCAGGCACTACTGCACCTCACTTTTCAGCTTCTAACTAGTATACTTAGTCACAGCTTCCATGTCCTTTTGCACTGGGTGCCTGCTCACCTCGCCGATCAGCAACAGATGCATTGCAGTCGCGATATGTATGTTCGCCATGGTCGACTTTTTATTGTAGTTCACCTACCAGCTCGACTCAAGACATTTCGCTCGAGAGAGGAGTTTAATAGCGACGTCAACCTTCAGGAGGTGCCTGTGTCTGAATGCAAGTCACGCAACACCGTTTAAATGCAAATGACTCAGCCCTTTTTCCACCCCCTTCCTTGCTATGTCCGCCTTCCGCGTCTCCACATTTGACGTCTTTTTCGAGACCTCACCTGCCCCCACCCCAAGAGCCATATCATCCTCTTCCCACTAGTTAACGCAACACCAACTTTAATGACTACCTTTAATATACCTATTTACTCGCACAATCATTTCACCATCATTGGCTCACACCATGTCACCAATGGCGCTATCGTCAGCACGTCACAACCATCAGGAATAAACAAGTTATTCTTTCATCGACTCGATGATGGTGAATAGAAGCAGCAGCAGTCTGCACTGATTTTCAAGCTGCACATTAACGGTTCCTTTGCATCAGCTAGTCAATGCTGCATGATGGTCGACTCCTACTTTACTTTTATTTCCTTTACCACTTTACATTGCAACTCAGCAGGTCGTGTCGCATAAGATTAGATGTCAAAGCCTAGTTGGTGTGTGAATTGCCCGCATAAATGCATGCACCGCAAAGCAACTGCCAGTCATCTTTTTGTCATTGCATCATTTTTCGCTGCAAACGAAGAGGAAGGACGTGCGTTTTGCGAATTGGTAGAATTGAGTGAAGAATAGTGAGGCTTTTTTGTGGAAGATGACCTCGTGGCAAAACGTGCATGCATGCTATACCACTGCGTGGGTGAATGCATTTGCAACACTGTGCCGTAGAAGTTCCTGCTCATCTTAAAGCCGCATTTTTAACAGTTCTGTTAAATGGCATCAAGGACGTGCTTCACAGTTCAGGTTTAGACACCTAGTGCACTCAGTAAGCAACTTTCTACTAGTTATTCTAGCAGACACCAAATTCGTTTAAAATTTGAGATGAGACGCAAAATATTCTAAAAAAGTGGTGTTCTATGCCGCCAATGCAGTAGTTGCAACTGCTTGCATGTTTCTTATATTTTGAATGCCGAAAAATACCTGCAGGTTTGGTTGTGTAAGTAAAATGCTCTCTGCCGCCCACCCATGACCAAACATTTTAAAGTTTATTTTGCGAATGTACGTGCACCCACGCATTGGTGCAAAATGAATTTAAGCGCTTACCACACTAATGTTCAATCACAAAGTTGGCATGCAGAGATTGAGAAGGGCTTAATGGCGACAGGCTTCGCAGCAGCGACAACGTTAGCATTTTACTTCCTCTTGCTTATCTTGTCTGTTCCACCAACAAAGGCAGCATTGGTAGTGGTGACAAAGGCACCGAATGAAGCGATGTTTCGACCAAAAGGCCTTGCACCGGCGGTGTGGAAAGCTGCTAAAAGGTCGGAAAGGCAGTCAAAGATTTTGTGATCTGCGACGTTGTCGACAAAACCTACAATACGGTGCGGAATTGGGCCAAGTGGCGTTTCAACATGTAAAGGACATTTATCCGGCTTCGCGCCCCTAATTTTACCTATACATACAACTCACCTGCTTCTGCTCATTATTACGGTTCATCTTTCATGCTAATATATATTTTTTACTGGATCTTAAGAATAAATAATATCTGGCCCAATGTTTTGCTGTTCTTCTAATTCTTGCTCACAACCCATTACTTCACACAGAAATTCACAAAGTGTCTGCTATTTACCATAAATACGTTACAGACACATCAACTTTGATTTTATTGCGGACTTTGTATTCCTTGTATCACGCCAGCAGATGACTTTCCAGCCAGCCTTTAACTCTACCTATTATGGCCAACCTTGACAAACGACAAGCACAACTATCAGAACCACTGTGTTTCCCTGAATGCGTAACTGAATTGACTTTGCAGCTATTAGGATTGGCAGAGTCTAGGGGAGAGGATGTGACGAAGTGAGTGTTCGACAGCCTGCCATCTACGTCATTTGCCATTTTCAAATCAATAACTGAGAACGGTTTGTACATTCACATTGCAGTGCGTAAACACCACACCACATCACACCCACGGTCGCTAAATACGGAATTCAGTGCATCTAGGATGTATTCATAGTCAATCAACCCCAGAACAAACCAGATTGTTACCGCAATGTAAGAAGCTACTCGCTCTGGGATCGGACTAATTATGTTTGGTCAAAAGTAGACGGCTTAGGAGGTTGTAGAGCGGATGAGATGAGTGTTGTCAAAAAGTTGGCCCAACATATTGTCATGAGAAATAGAGAGGGGATTCGCAATCTACTTGGCCCCATCACAGCTTCGTTACTCGACACTTCTTATTATCACGCTTGGTTGGGTTGGTACCGCACGCCTATATAAAGTTCATTGCCGCATCTCTTATTGTTTGGGATTTAGGAGACTACAATTCCTCAAATCTGATTAAATTGGATTAGATCCACTTGCATTAAACCTATTAGAATGTAAACTAGCCGACCAGTTATTTATTTGATAGCGTAAATCTATCAACAATTACAAGGGCCAGTAACAGCTATCCGCTCGATCATGTTGAAGCCTCTCACTCCGTACTTTCCAACAGGCCTCCGAATTGCACCACTTCAATGCACAATGCACGAGGTTGTCTCCTCAGGCATACCTGTGTTCGTGTTTTAACGGTCATCGCAATTTAGTCGGAATCGCTGCTCGATTACATCCCCACTGCATTAGTCCAGATGTCAACAAATTGAGGGAGTCCTCAGCAAAGACTTAACTTACGTTCTTAGGAAAACTCTCAATTATGCACCAGCTAGACGACAAAATGGGACTGGTAAGACACGAGCAGATGAATGTCTGCTAATTGCAAAGGCAATCGTAAGATTACGTGTCATAACCTCAGTGAGTGGTCGCAGCGGAATTCACGAGCTGCGAGTTGCCATGTTTCCTTTTGTTCGACTAAGTCGATGGGCATTTAAAATTTTATTTTTTTTGGAAAGCGCCGGACACATGTGTAATATAGTCGGCTGAAGATTTGTAACAGGCATATCTAAATTGAGGGCTAAACGTTTAGAATTACAGCCGATGTCACAAACGGGTGACAATTAGAACTGGTTTTTAGTTGCATGCAGAGTAGAATTGATCGCGACTTCGCACGGCGCACCACCAGCTACATGGCTTTGTACCACGAATACTTGCTTCTGTGCAAATAGAGTAGCATTCATGAGTAAATAAAACCAATCGTTGGGAGGAAACTTTCCAAAACGTAGTTTAAGGTGGATGAAGGTGAAGTGAGTAGGCGAGCAAACGCAGACTAATTTGGATAGGCTTATTCTTCTCCAAGTTGTTGCTATTAGCACTGTGTGCTTGCTTCTGCCTCTAAGTTATCTGCGGTGAGCTCTAATGAGCATACGAGGGAAGTTGCAGGTACATACTGGGACTTGGAGAGAGGTACCAGGAGCGAACAAGCAGGCTACCTATATCCAATTCGGTATATGGCTGAGACCCCTAACGATTTGAATACGCTGTCTCCCCTTGGAGATATCTCCTCTTACTCCACACTTGTTCCAGCATCATAGCACTTTCTCACACTCCAGGCGTGGAGGTAAATTAATTTATGATTGCCAAATACAATGAACTAAGCGACCACCTATCCATCGCCAGCGCTTAGAGGGTATGCTGCCTCACATGCCAGACCACCACTGAAAATGTTATAGTGGGTCTATCCTTGTAACATCGAGCCGATTTGACCGTACCAAAGCAGTGTTTTGCATCTACTGCAACTAGTTACTCCACTTCGTCTTTGATACCTCCATGCTCTACTCATCACATTGGCTGCTTGTTCTTTTACCATTCTTTGACGGCCGCGTCACCTTTGAAGAGAGCGAAGTTATCTGCGGAATGAGGAGAGCAGTGTCCCATTGTATAACCTGTTCTTGCTGGTCCCAAAGGACACGCTGGTCCACACGTTGCATGGACCAAGCACAGTTGCATTAAATTTGGAGGAGAAGTGATGAGATCCCACCCAGTGTGCACCTGTAAGATCGAAAATATTCTCAACGCGCTGCCGACTGTGGCTTAGCGTTCTTTGTGAGAAGCAGGAATCTGCATGGTCTCTGCCAATTCTTCGATGCTTTGTCACCTGATGTGGGAACGCATGCATTTGTCATGGAAGTTTGACTTACCTACATCAAGAATGGGCGTTGGCAATGCTCATTTGGGGGAGAAAATGACCAAACGCGTCGTCTAGTCCATGAACTCGACGAGTGTCATTAGAAGTGTGAAGGGGAAGCTAAGGGAGAAGGGACACGGACAATTGGCCCGATTGCCATTTCCGATGGTTCTAATCCGATAACAGAATGTTTAGCGAGTAAACATCTGAAAAAGTAAACAACTTGTATGCGATTCCAATCGTGGTGTGTTTATTTTGCCAAGAATAATCGACCATCCGTTAAATAGACCAGACTGATTGTGACAGTGAATGACTTGGTTGCTACTTGAAGCTGGCTCAATCAAAGACTGAGTGACACAAATGCTTCTAATTTGCCAACATGCGGGGCCGTCACAGGTACTCAGTATTGCAACCATGTGGTTATGATTCCACCGCAGGCTGAACAGTCGTGAGGCAAGCCATCCTAATGTGCATGTGAAAATGTAGCAATTTTTGCATGTTTGCTTTTGCTCACTCCCAGAATAGTTGAATGCAAGAGCGAGTGGAATCAAGACTGAGAAGAGTAAGTAATGATCCACTTACTCTCCCTTTACTCACTCACCTACCCACTCATTCACATTCATCCACGTCAAACGGCAAGTTGCCAGTTTCTTTTTGGCAAGTAGTTCAGTCGGCCTACGTACACAGCTTGAATCCTTTTAGTAATAATCAAGTGCATTGCGGAGTTAGGTGGAAGGAGGTGCGACGTGCGACTTAGTGAGCAGTAAGACTGCAAATGCATCTGAAAATCCGCTTCAATTAGGGCAAAATCACGGCACATACCGTTATCGAACGTAAGTAAAGCCGCGACCCACTTAGCTCTCAACAAGCCTTGAACCAGCCGCAATGACCACTATAAAGTGGTGCAATGCAACAGAACTAACATCATCAAAGCGCATGAAAGCTCATTAAATTCATTTGCCAACCACACCAATTTCAGACCTCGTCCATTTAAAGTCGACATAATTGAGGACCATTTCTACGGATCATAGTCTAAATGACGACAACTACCGAGCATCAGGGTGGCCTTGGTGGGCGCGATAACGAGAAATGGGTGAAGCACGCAGTGATGTGTATTGTGGGTAGTGGGATCAATGTAGGTAGCGTGCGGAGATGGAAGCGTCTGAAAATGAGGGAAGTCCATTCCATGACAGATTAGATGGTGTAATTAGTGCCAAGTGGCTCCTTCCCATACTGATGTGCAGACATGACTTTACAGACACATTCAAACATCTAGTGCTCCCTACAGTGTAACTGTTGAAGCTCATACCACTACTGCATGCCACTTTGCGCATACAGCAATTAGCTATCTGTATGCGTTCTTGAAATGCACTTGACACTGACTTGCGGCAATCACTCCGATTTATCTTCGGAATAGAATTAAAATCAGCAAAAGCTTAGGGGAACTCCTGCTTAGTGAACGTGACAGATTGAATGATTGGCTGGTCAATTGGTGCCGATAAAGTAGAAAATGACGCAATCATGCATGATTTTACTACAATCCAGGTCCGATGTTCATTGATAAAGATGTGATTGTGGCTACGTATGCGCGGTACTGGTTTTAAATTCGGTGTTGGGGTAAGTCCCTTAACACTTTGAAATCGCCATCTCCTACTGGATGACGTCTCTTACTCCAGGTTCGTTTCAGCATCATAGCACCTTTCTTCCTTTTTATGTAACTTGTCGCATGCAGCAATTGATAGGGCACGCATGACTCAAGCATCTCGTTGCACTGTCCAGCAAACATCGTGGATGCATGTTGGGGCGTGTCAGTAACGATGCGCGGGTGCAGCACTGAATTGTGGGGTTGTGCGTCGTAGAATGTGAGGACGCGCTTAAAACATGACGTTGACTAACTGCCTTTATTCACCTCCTGTAATTATCTACTATAAACATGAGCTACTTTCTTCTGTAAGCACAAAGTAGAAAGTGACAGAGTCATTTACATCCAAGCAATTGCAGTACTGAGAGCAGTGGAAGCTGGAGTGCACTTGTAGAACTACAAGTCCCCGTCAGCTTAGAGAATAGGCCATTGCTTACTCTCGTGAATTTGGCCTGCCTTGCGATATGACAATTTTAACCCTCGAGCCAGCTGTATTCACCCCATTCGCTACACTGCGTTACCCCACAATTGGGCGCTATACCAGTCTCTCGCCAAGGGATACATCGAAGCCACTCCATCGGCCTGTCATTTTCATAGTCGCGACCATGATCATTAAGTGTAACATTCAATTATACCAAAACCTTATAATGTCACAAGATGAAATTGATATACTTCCTAAATACCGTATATGGCTATAATCCGGCCAAATTTTACTTCACGTTAAGGATCATTGCGCCTGATTATAGACTTAGTGCATCCTGGATGAACTGCAGCATAATCGTATGCAGTCACGGTCACTAATGCAGCCAAGTGTTAATTAAGGCCGATTTGTTGTTGCATTTGCAATCGAATTGTTTAATGAGTCGCACATTACGCATCCAGTCATAGGCGCATTCTACTGAGAAGGAGGGAGTGGTATTGGTAAGTGGATTAAAGTAGTTGTTAACAAGGCACCCCAAAATGTCTTTCCACAAAAAAATACATAAAGTAAGTGAGTGAAGAAAGAATAGAGCAGAAGACCTTTCCCTTCTCAAAGTTGTCGTTGTTAGCACTGTCTCTGCCCTTTTCGTCAATTAATCTGTGGCGAGCTTAATGAGCGTGCTCGCGTTAATGCATTTTACCCATGCAAGTTAGATTAGTCTCTCCTACGACTTTTAGGTCTGCAAAGTCATTGCCTGCAACTGATTTGTATCTTACCACGGCTGCGCATTCAGCTTGGATAATCCTTAACGAATCACGGACAACTGATATCAATCAACTCGAGGGCTAAACATTCTGCCCCATTTAACCACATCACTTATCACCCAATGCATAACTTCAGTTGATAACGAAGATTTTGTCTCCAAAGCACATTATAAGCCTTTGAAAAAAGCACAATGGAATTTTGTAGTCCTACCCTTAAGTTCTTCCCTCTTTCAAACGTTACATTTATCAGGCTGGGGTTTCTTTATCATCCAAGTGTGGAGAAGAACTGGTACTCTTCAATTGTGCAGTTTCTCAGTGATATGAAGATGTGACAGATTTGATGTAAAGATAGAATCACTGCTCTCATTCAGCGTGATGCAACGCCTCCACTGCCAGTGTGGCTTTTTTAGCCAAGACCGTACTCAACCTGTAATATTTGAGCTGGTTCTTTAGGTGCAGACAACCAAAGTTCACACTCATTGGACGCGAGTAGAGAAGTTGCCTTCCATGGGATGGATTGAGCAACTCACAAATGAGCTGTGAGTAAGAATAATCTTGTTAGTGATGGTGATGATTATGGTGTCAATAAGAGTGCTGACGTTAGGAATGACCATCAGTGTGAGGCTGTTGCATATTCTGCGCCGTCTCAGCGTGATTCCTACAAAATAATCGTTAAACTTCGCAGTCTACATTTACTGAGGGAACGTCACGCACCATGAGCGACCACTCTAAGCACTCTAAGAGAGCCTTTATGCAGTCCTATAAAGACTGTCGATGTTATAATGCCATCAGCTAATTCCTCTTTTCCACTTTCTCTTTTCTCTTCCTTTCCTTAATCAATTCTCTATTTACTTTCCTCTCTGCAACGTGCATCCCACATACACTCACCGCAGAATTTCATAAAAGAGTCAGTTCACTTTGCCTAATCTCTCACTGGTAGAATGCAATTTCATCAGGAGCTGGAAGTCCCAAACATTATATCCTTCGATAAATGCATACAAAAGACTGAGACTCTTGAACCTTCAACTTTGCGCAACTTCTTTCCCAACGTTCCTCCGTTGTACCGATTGGTGATAACGCAGAGGATGTGATAAATCTGATGTACTTATAAAATTATTGCATCCATTAGACTAAACGCAATGCGTACACTATAAACTCGGCTCATCTAGACACGTATGCGGACTGATATATTGTTATCTTGCATATTTTTTCATCATAAAGCAAAATACACAATTTAATGGGATTAACGTGTTTGCCACATTTGACAAGATTCCAACAACTTGAATGTCCGAATGGCTCAAACATGACCTTTCTCAACCGACAAAGTTGCCCTTAGCTCAAGTGCCATAACAAACCATCCTTTCATCAACACATGATGTCCCTAGTTGATTCTACTCAAATTTGAATTCAGCGGCACAATTTATGTTACCAGATCTTTGATTAGCGAATTTTGCAAGCGATTTGCCTCGCACGTTGTTTTCTGGATAAGCGACCTGCAGTATGGGACAGGAGATGCTCGTCACCCTATCCAACGGTCGTAACCAAACATCATATCGAACAGATGTTCGCGAATTCCGTTTTCTTTTTTTGCACGTTCATTACTGTAGCACTCATTCACTTGACCCTTCTTAAGCAAACAGGGGGCTTGACAATACTTCTTTATAGTCCAGTTTCTTTTCTGCAATCACTTTCATTGCTCAAGCTTTCCAGTTTGATACGAGGCACACATAAACCTAATATTTGGACTCGAAACTGTTAAATACGCACAACCAAACTTGTGACTTTGTCTCCTTCCACTACTTCGGCTCCGAACCAGCAAAGTGAACTCCCGCCTATTCCATTGTTGACGAAACCTATCAATGCCACCCGAATTGTACTTATTACGCCCTTCATGTACACACATTTGCATTGCTGAGAGCAATGTGATACGTAAAATGTGCATGTAAAGCCTGACGCGTTCGTCAAATTAGGGTGCAGGCTACTCTTCCACGTAAATAGTCTGCTTTCTTGGACTTGTTCTACCCTCCAATTCGGCGCATTTGCCTCCTCAATCCAGCCGTTAGGCGCCACTCTGGTCTTCTCTTGCATGGCACACCAAATTCGCGCCATCACTCTTTTGCTCTTGTGGTCATGGAAGCCTTGATGAGCAGATATGCCCTCTAGTCACACAAATGTGTAAAACAATGGTATTTTTCATTTTGATATGATTGCTAGTTATACTAACGTCTTTTGAACCATCTCAACGATGCTGATCAAGCCACATGTCACTCCATTTGGTAATCAGTGCAATCGGTTCCAGGTTCGTTCAAATCTTCACAGGATCCAGATCAGTCGCGCTGAATTACGGTCAGTGCCATTTTCATGTGTTAGTCAAAGAGGATTCGTAGTTGCGATCATAGTCACACCACTCATTCATTTACGCATCATGCCCCCTGCTACACCACTTCGTTGTGCGGACTACTTGTTACCGAAAGGTAAGGTTTAACCTAAATCAACATGACACAGCAGGTTAGCGACTCTTTATTTAGTGTTTACAAAACTATGAAATGACAGCTAGTGTGGTCAGGCGCATGCCCTCTGATTTAGGGACTTATTTGCTCGCAAAGCAATTCATTGAAGAGTGATATGCGATAGGTATCGTATTTTTATTTGCTTAATTTACGTAGAATTTCACATTAGTCATCATTATTATTGCTCATTTAGGCAAGCCAAACACTGTGCAAACATAATTTTCAATAGAATCAGCTAATAATATCCACTAGCAAATCCGAAGTAAATGAAAATACATGTTCCGAGGAACAACTTGTTAAACATATTTCTGTGATTTATTCGCGTATTTTAAAATTGGCGTTTACATCGTAGAGGTTTTCGTCAAAATGGTGCGTCTGTCCCTGTTTTCTTATGCAATGCGCAAATTACCGAGTAAATTGGGGTTAGAGAAGGGAGAAACTGAACTGTCATGAGTTATGCATTAAGTTACTCTCACGTTGTGCTTAGATGCTTCTGACCCATATTCGTTTGCACTTCATGCCTCAATCTTGGCTACATTCCCTGACTAAATTCTTGAAATGTGAAGCCGTAAATACAGATAAGATATAAGACACTTTATTAGGTCTGCGGGATTAACACTTTGCCCGCGAATAGCTCATAGAATCGCCTTTTTGGGGTTGTATTCACCCAGTGTGTGGCTTTTCAGAAGCATTGTGGTGAGTAATGTTTAATTTGCTAATTAGAGGCACTAAGCTCGTCATCCGCTCTAGTCCATAATTCATTTCATTATTTGTTTTCCATCCTATTCTGAGCATTATCGTCAAATTGCTGTTCATTCTATAGTCAGACTGCTCATGACCTTCAAACATGCTATTCGGGATGAGCAGTTTATTTTACGTGACTGAAATCGTGCACCATTTATTTGATTTATAGCACTCGGAATCTTCTTTAAAATTTCAACAAATCCAAGTACTGCAAAAATATGTGCATTGCTGACAGGGAGAAGAGCTGGTGAGTTACTGATACGGTCTTAATGCCATGCTGCGGAGCGGATATATAACCCGCGAGGACTGAAGTGCCCACGTAGTTGAATGCACAGATAAACGAAACATTCTGTGTCTGCATTATAGTAGTGAAGTCCCACCCAATGAGTTATGCAAATGAATGAGCATCTTTGAAATCCTCCATGAATGCATAAAGGTGGTTGGGTGAAATTTCGTCATTCCTCCCACTCATCTAGCTTTTCATACTCTTCGATCTCAAAGCTTGATTTGCTGAGGGCACACTGCAGTGGAAAAATGATTAAATGCGCAGTAAAACTACATTTGGAATTGTGTCCTATGAATAGTTATTGTTGTTTAGCTCTATGGCTTACCACATTAAAAATGTAGTCAGAAAAATGTGAGCTGGAGCTATTTTTTAGGTTTTTATGACAAAGGCTACAATTAGTTTATGCATTTCAAGCTATTCGCTATTCGCTATTGTAAAACTTGGGAGCAATACCAGTGTGGATAATCAACTGCGTACGCTGACATTACTGCACATCTACCCGTTTAATCGAACATTTAGAGTTTACCAAAAATCACCTGCGAGACTACTTACACGAAATATTTATGACAAATCACAAATAACTCCTCATTTAATGCTGAAATAGGGTTTTACAAACAGCCTACCTTAATTTATGCATTGCCATCAAAAGTCTTCGAAATTCCAAGGCTATTATGTGGAAATTTCGGAAATCCTCACGCCTCCGACATACTGAAGTTTCATAGTAACTGCTCTCATTTATATTCTCTCATCTTTCTGTCACCTTGATGCGTGCCATTCCAAAAGACGCAGACACTTTAGGTGCAAGGATTTTCGTGGATCCCTTCTCCGTCTCCGGCTTTATGTCCTTTGGGCGAGAAGGGTGGGCGGAGGTGGTGAAATTTCGCCGCATAGCTATAGTTTACAGTTTACTAAGGCTTGAAGGGGATGGGCATTTGATTGAACCTCATTGAGTAGGTGATATCCTTTTGATCACATAACGTACATAAGCTGACTGCTTGCCACCTAATCGGCACACTTAAAGAAAACGAGTGCCACAAGATGCCTCCTTACTATTTTCCGTGAAGTAGTGGTAATATTATTGGAGAAATTTGATGGTTAGATCCCTTGTAGCGATTCGTTAATTTGTGCATTGAATAATACAAAATATTCTGACTTTGGGCAACTGAACACAAGCTTTCGGCAAGTTTTTGACTTCCTAGATACCCAACATCAATCAGTTAATGATACTTAGACAATCTGCTGCAAAGTGGAATTAACCTGCTTACGTCTCCTTCATTCAGTTATTCCGTTTCGTGAGTTTTATTGAGGAAGTTTGGAAAGCTTCCCAGAATTTCTGCATTTTTGCAAAGGCCCTTAAGTGTCTTCGCGTTAATTTAAAGAACGAGCGTCCAAATTATGATACCTTTTGGTAAATTGTTTACTTAAATGCATGGTAGTCCAATGGGAAAAGTAAACAATGCCCGATAATATCCATGAGACGCTTCATGTTTTCCTGACTATACCAAGGAAATGTATGCATTTTTGACTCTGATTTAGTTGAGACTTCGTGGATTTCTAACATCAAAATGTGAATGGGTGCTATTTGTGAGCTTTATCCACATTGGGTCTATAATAGCCAAATTAGCATCTCTGTAACAGACGCTCGAATTAAATTAAGCGTCCTGGAATCAAAAAAGCAGCAAAGTAGTTTTATAAGACACACAATATTTTTCCTTTTGTAATGCTTGTGGAACGCAAAGAAAAAACCACGCCTTGGATCAACCTGGGTCATATGTCATTTATCCAAGATCGGGTGCTGCATTCAGCGGATGGATAAGGAACCGCCATTGCAAGAGTAGTTCCTGACAGTCATGCGGCCACCTTTGAAACGTGCACAGGTTCCTGCTATAGCAGAGCACCTCATCATGGTTCCGTGCTTAACGTAGAATGCAAGGTGGGTGTCCGTGGGTTTAACACAGTCGTATGCAAAACACTGCGTTATCACATACCTGGCGCCATGATTGACGGTGTGCTGGCTACTCCGTGAGTATTGACGTGCATTGTCTTAAGCAGAAAGCAATATTACTATAGAATCATCCCCGGGAAAATAAATTGTAACTGCTTTAGTTGCCTGTAGGGTGTTCGTACCATGCGAGTGTGCAGGGCCTTCTCGGCAACGGGCTCGCTCCTCCTTCTATGGAACCAGGCACACGCAGCTCAGCGTGCGTTGACGACGTATATCCGCCGCCACCTCCCTCCGCAGGTCACACATCGCCCATCTAACAGCAGCTAAAGAGGGTCTGCTAGTCAACCCACCTATTGCCTCCTACTCACAATTTAACAGCAGCTACCTTCAGCCTGCTTAACTTTTCAGGCTCTGCATTCCTCTCTTCCCACCTGCTCGCACTTATGTTGCCCACGAGATGCTGTTTGATAATGTGAACACTGCTTTTAGACTTCCTATGTGAGAAATCCTTTCGTAGGTAGTCTTTCTTAATCCTGACTCTTCTCTATCTTTGCTTCAGCTCTGCGTGCTTCAGTTTCAATTCGTCTGCGTTTGTTTAAGTTAAGCCTTTTCTTTTCCCCATACCGACGAAGTGTGTAAGATACCGCTGTTAATAACGATACTAGCGCAGACATTTTCCAAGGCTCTAATCCCAACGAGAACAATGTTACATTGTGTGGCGAAACGACTTACCCACCTACAAATAGTAAGGACTTCAAAACGCAAAAATGTATTTCGATCAAACGTTGATTACGGAAACATTTTGCAACAAAAATGTGTGCCCGGTTCTCAGTGCAAATCCGGACAATAGCTCGGTGTAATACAAATTAATTCGTTTCGTGTAAATCAGAATAGATACGAAAGTAATCCTTCGCCTGCTTGCAGACGGAATGAGTTGAGAAGGTTTTGCTGGATAATCTTAAGATAAGGCGAAGGTGACTTGCAGAGGTCTTGAACTAACTCGACATGACAATGTCAATTTGACATACGATACCGTCACTTATGTGGCACGGAGATGAAAACTACTCAAATCCTTATTGATGTGCCAAACCTCATTATGCCCTCATTCCAAGCAAATACTCAAGCTTCGAATAACAGGCTAAAGTCGAACATGAGCTTTTAGGCAATGGGCCCATCCAGCTTCGTAATTTTAACCCACAGATTTTGTCTTTGTGAAGTAAATGGACCGAAGTAATGACGAAGAAACAAATTCATGTTGCCCTAGGCGAAATCTCTATTACTAAGGAGGCACCGCCATCGTAGTGCCAATGTACCATTTATACGCATGTGCCCTTGATTCTATCCAGCTCAGCGGCTGGCAGGTGAGCCATTGGGTCGTCTTCGCCACTTGTATCCTTGTAGTGGATTGACCTTGATCCTAAAGATCATGCTAATCCATTTAAAGCGCATAAAATGGGTTTTGGTCGGTCAGACAAGACTGAGCAAGAGATCAGTTTTGGTTATAAAGGATGGTCGTAAAAGGGATTAGTTCCTCTGGAAGTAAAGTCATGCACAACGCACTAGGCTCGGTGGTAGGAAGTGACGGCGTATTATGTCAGTGAGTGGATTTAGGAGCACAACTTCGTTTTGGCATAACTTCATGCTTGAAGTGGGAGATGTGAACGAATACCCGATTCAAAGCAGTCCTCATCTATTCAATGCACTATGTATCAACCTTATGAAATGACGACTCGGTTGAATTCACCTGGGCCTTTAAGTAACCTTGCAGACTAATCCAACGACTGTTATTGTGTTGACGTCGACGATGAAAAGCGTTTGTGCAGCGCCTTAAGTCTGCACTGAAGCTGTGAAGAAATGCATTACGATCTTCATAGATGGGCTGGTAGATCTATGGCAGTCCTGAGGCAATGTCGCCACGCAAAGTTACAATTATCGGAGGCCCTAATATCTTATCGTCTGCGATCTTCCCTTCTTTCCTCACTTTCTTTACTTCATCATCACCTCATTTTGTTTGGTAGTTAAATAACAAGCTTTTAATTAAATCGTGCTTTTAAACCTCCTGCTCCAGCGTAGTTTGATTATGGGCCCTCTATAAGGGCGGATGTTATAGCTATGCTGGGAAGTATCCGAGCAGCTACTGTGGCAGACCTGCCAGCAATTTGAGTGCGATTTATGTTGTGGTGCATTGGCTTCATCAGTTTAATAATAGTTAGCGTTCAGTTACCCTAAATGTTTATTTGTGTTCCATATTAACGACAGTGCTCATCAATCAAGTACGTGTCGCGGGCCTTTACACTTCCAGCAAATGGGTTTAGTTCCGATGCCGCTGAATTATTAAGAACAAGTGGGCCGCATTATCTTAGAAGCGAGTAAAATTAATTTAATTTGCCTTAAAATGGGAATGCTATTAACACTAACAGATTTTTGGGGCACAGGCGTAAATGTGATCCTAGTTTGTGCATTAACCGGAGAATCTCGTGTCTACGCTGGGTGCCATAGGAATGGTTTCGTTAGTGGCACTCCACTCTTTTCCTAGTGCAAATTTGTGTGAAAGAGGAAATGAAGATGTAACTCTCCTGGTCCTCTTGGAAGTATAATAAATCCGGGTATTGATTGGTAATCGTAAGACCAAATAAATTGCATACCCGTATGATTAGGTTGTATAGCAGAGTGGCAGCAAAATTTGGTAGGATCGAAGTGCCTACCTGTTTAAACACACAAATCATTTGTGCTAAAGAAAATAAGAAGAAAAAGCATAGATGTTTGTTTAGAACTCTAAGAGCATTTATGCGACACACATGAAACCAACAAATAAGATTCACGTAAATCTAAAGCTTCACCTCGAAGGTGTCAGAACGAAGGAGGTTGGCGTCATAAAGTTTATTGCAGACACGTGATGTAATAAGGGGAGCACAAAAATTTTTGATATCAGTCATGCTTGACTCAGTCATGACAACTTATTGCTTTCGTAAACTTAGCGATTTGTTCTGCACAGGTCATTCAACTGATGCAAACCACTTTATTTTATTTCATCCAGTGGGTCACAACTCTCACGATGTTTTTAAGGAACGTATAGACAAAACGAAACTTCCTAATTTGCATACTTTAAAAGCACATGCGGAGGTAACATGTATAGCAGCATGACGCGATTGTGTCTATCATCGTCAGACTGCCACACTAGCCGCAGTTAATCAAGACTGTAGTCTAAAATGCTACTATGGAAATCTTGCACGATTACTTTTCTGCTTAATGTTGACGTAAATGTTGATGATTTCCTCGGAAGAACTCAAAAACTGTTCTGTTGAAATGCTTGCAATAGGCCATTCTACTGGCGTCAATTAGCCACGGAAGAGGTTTGATAGGGGTAATTCCGTTTTAATCGCTTTCAATACTAAGTACTGCTTCTGGATGATCAACGTATACCCCTTTGGGAAACATCATGCTTCAAAACATTCTAAGCGATTAGTCGACAAAAGCACTTTAAAGCTCAACTGCTTATGATCCTTTAGCAGTGTTATCAACGGCCATTTCAGATCAGTGCAAGCCTTGTTACTCTTATTTTCGCGCAACTGTGCAAAAAATCCGTTAGCCCTATCTGCGACAATTAAAGAGAGTGTATATTTGATCAAATACTCTTTTCGAAGAGGAGCCAATTTAAAATGGTGATGCGAGGGCATATTCAACTGCTTAATTTTGTGATGCACTGCAGTTTGGGAATGTAATCTGGACGCTGTCGAGTACTCTGCTAGAAGCATTAATGAGCTAGATCCCTGGAACAGAGGTCTTCATTAGCATTTAGAATAGTAAAGGGTGGCGCGATGAGTGGGCATTTGCTTAGCAGCTATCCTACAGAAGCCGCTTGATCATCATTTGTAGCTTCATTTACGCATATCTTCAGGTTTGGATCGACTGCGACACTTGGGTGAGTATTAACACACTTAAAGAACCTATATGCGTGTGCTGATTGCCATTCACACATAAGTTAGATCATGGTTCACCTAAGTAAACCCATTCGCTACGCATCAGCGCCATTTGCGATCCCACATCGGATTTCAGACTACTTGCTTCTTGCCTTTGCAATTAAGGATAAATGGTCAAAACTACTCACAAATCGATCAAACATTCTTTTAGAGCCTAAAGGTCTTTCCTCATTTTACCATCTAATCTTATGCAGACACAACCTACTGAGCTGCGATGCAAAGTGGTAAGACAAATGTAGCAAAAGTAAGAGCTGTCCATCATGCAGTATTGACTAGCTGATACCAAGAACCGTAGACACGCAGATAGAAAATTAGGGCACACTGCTGCAGCTGCTTCCCTTTGCTATCATTCAGTTGATGAAAGGATGACCTGTTCATTCCTGATGGCTGTGACGGGCTGACGCTTGCGTCATTGGCGAAATGGTTTATGTCAATGATGGTATAAAGAAGGCAGTGTTACAAAGGTTGGTACTGCGTTTTACTAATGAAAAGAGGTTGTCATGGTTCTTAGGGTAGTGGCAGGCGAGGCCGCGAAAAAGACGTCGAAAGTGGAGACGCAGAAGGCGGAAATGGCAAGGAAGGGGGATGGGAAAAAGAGCTAAGCCATTTACATTTACAAGGTATTGCGTGGTTTGCGTTCAGACTCAGGCAACTCCTCATAGGTGATGCCACTAACAGACTCCTTCTTCGAGCGAAATGCCGTCGAACCGAGCTGGTAGGTGAACTACAATAAGAAGTTGATCATCACGAGCAGACACATCTAGACTGTAGTGCGACCGTTGCTGGCCGGCGAGGTGGTCAGGCACCCGGTTCGAAAGGACACGAAGACCGTGACTAAGTATATTGCTGATGATGGTGATATTACTACGAATCCTTCGCTGTCTACTTAACCCTATCTGCTGCGTGAGTAAATGTATCTTACGGCCCTCTCAGGGGCCACTGTCGCCTTTTTGCCGACATGTATTGGTGAGAGTGGAATGCAATGATGCGTGCAAAGATGACAGTGACAATTGCGGTATTTAAAGGCTGGATCAACGGTAGAGGAGAGCAGTAGGCTTTTGCTGGATTGAACGATTACAGTACTTTTGATTCTCGGTGCTCTCATATTAAGTATTTGCAAAGTGGTTGAGAAAATGTGGCTCCTTGCAGTAATTTGATGGTGTGCTAATGCATGAATGTGGGAAGGAATAAGTTAGTGAGTTGTTAGAGTTATAATGCTGCTAGTAACAGCGGTCAGCATCGATGCTTGCTGAAATCCGCTGGCTTTAATGAGGAGGCTTATTTGTTCTTGGCGTGTGCGTGATTGATTTTGTTGATTACCACTAAATTGAAGATGATTGAAGGTCACAGCAACGACGTTTTCAAGGCTCTGGATGACTTCGCTTACGCACACACAGAGAGGCAAAGCGTTTGCATGTCAGTCCACACGTTTGACTCCTCCATACGATCTGCTCTGACTCATACAAATCTTGAGAAGCCAGCTTCTGAATTTTCTCTAATTGTTATTACAGTGGTCAATAGCATCACATGTGCATGCTTTCACCTTCGCTCAAACACATTATGAGAAGTTAGACTTCCTCTTTTAAAATGGAGGGATTGGGAGTGTTTGATGCATCTAAAGGATGCTGCACAGCATAAACCACCCTTTTGGAAGAGCTTTCATAAGCACAACCCAAACACTGCGCAGCACGGGTCTGAGGAGGTGAACTAGTGCAAGGAAACATCTAACAGCTTTGAGAATAATTCGGGGGCTCGCCTAACATTTGTCCAAATCTTGCATTTACTCGAGTACTAATGGTAGACTAAACAGTGAGGCTGCACTCTGGTTGTGTTCCTCGATCCTGCTTAGTGCGTACTCATGGCTGGAAATCGAAAAACTGCATGCAGTCCTCCTCATGCTTTGCAAAAATAGCTAGTACCTGTATGGACATCACTCATAACTTTTGCCGTTATCCGCGACTGAGTGCACATTGACGCAATGTGATTGTCATAAGTTATTAGTCTTTGAAGCCAAATGTCATATCCGAATAATAATGCCTTGACAAATAGCATATCGCACCTTTATTTTCCGCACTAAGTGATTCTAAACTTAATACTGTGCTGTTCTACAAACGCAGGATATTTTTGCAAAATTCTAAGAGTTTGTTTTAATGGTGCCAACGCTGGGGACTTAACAAGTGAAGCTAGTGATGACAAACTCAGCGACATCTACTTTGCTATGGGGTTAAAATTTGGAAGTTTCTTCTACGACAATTGTTAAATGCTACCTCGTTATCTTCACATTGGACTCTTTTTCGTTCTAAATCTTGATTCCATTCTCTGATCAGCGTTCTCTACTTGCAAGCATAGAATTTCTCATAATATGTCAACACGCGGTTGCTAAAGGTTATTTTCTTCCTACGCGATTTCCATTCTCGACCGTTATTTGAATTGTGAAGCGCAAAAAGCAGCGATTTTCGTGTGAAAATCAAGTTTGCCTCAAATCATTGCTTATTTTACGAAGAGTGGTAGTAGCAAAAGCATTGACCTCTTCCCCATAATCTTTGGTTTATTACCAATCCACTTTCGGGTAGAGATCGTGTTGCTGATATTAAAATTAAAACAAGCATTTGTTTTGCGCTAATTATGCACATTTAGTTTTTCTTTATAAAGAAGAAAAATACCTTCCTCTTGGCTTAGGAATATAGACGCCCTGATGTCTCGCCAGGCGAAGAATTCTCTACCATATCCCCTTTGGCGAAATCACACCCTCTGTTTGTGTTTAGGCCGTGATGTGAGACCACTATTCTCCTCTGCGTGCTCCCATGCAGCGGAAGATTAAGGACACGTCTATCACTCAGCCCTGTTAAATTGATATACAGCACTGCAGGGCTTATCGTGTACATCCATTGAGAGTAGCATCTCAGTGGCTTGTCATGTAGCTGTGTTACTTCACGCCATGAGGATCCTGAACCTTCTAATTGAGAAACAGACGGAGGACCAGCCGCCACCAGCAAATTTGATCTCATACTGTCCTCTTGACCATTGCTCAGCGCTGCCCAACACAGCAGGTTCTTTAAGGCAAAACCTTCATCCTTCTACCACTTAATTCCCAACATACATCCGCGTTGAAGTCAGTGTCTTTTGCCTCTACTTGCTTCTACGCCTAGGCCAAGTTCGAGGAAGGAACTAGAAGCTGCACACCCGTAAGTGGGTAGATTAAGGGAAAGGTTGCTAGGAGTGCTGAGTACGATTCCTCGTCCGTCGTCATCCATCAGCGGCAGTAAATTAACAATTTGAATTGGGAGGAAGTCGGAGACACAGACCGGATTTAACCGCTAAATTCTTGCACCAGAAGGTAGCAAAACATGAAGACTGACACAAATGCAAGGTTACCAACCATGATAATTAGTTTGAGAGTGTTCACCTTGGTGGCTGGCAATGGAGATGCCATTCTTTCCAAAGCCAGCTACTTTTAATGCTTGCTCGTCAGGAAATGTGTTCAACCTTATATATGTTAAGGAAATTTTATTTTACCTAACTGAATGCTTTCCTGTTACTGCACTCACCCCAATTTTTTGGCAGGTCAGCGTTTTGATTCCATCTTGGCGTTTCACAGTGCGCTCACTTCAGTGATACTCAC
The DNA here is from genome assembly GCA_036345935.2 of Taenia hydatigena. NCBI lineage: Eukaryota > Metazoa > Platyhelminthes > Cestoda > Cyclophyllidea > Taeniidae > Taenia > Taenia hydatigena. Next base: position 64,467 of record JADWOT020000933.1, read on the forward strand.
AACTCAGCATGGTGAGAAAAACTTGCAAACATTTTAAAGCCTTTGCTGATTTGCTGAAATGCCAATTGAAGAACCATGGCTTTAAGGAGTAGAGCGTCAGCCTTCCTAACGATATTCTTTGCAAAGCCGTACTAATGCGGTTACTAAAATGGATGGTGCAGGAGAATGACACGCAAAAGCCACCTTTTGGTCGGACAGTGAGCGCAAGCAAAAATAAGCGTAAAAGGGTCATAAACTTGAGAACGGAAAGAGACAAAGGTGAAGTTGGCGAGTAGAAAGAGGACACTCACCTGGATGCTAGTGCGTTGGCCACTAGCATCGCATACCGACTAAATTACTTGCTGATCTTAAGGACTAGCTTGAAGCGCAATTTGAATCCCTAACACAGGACTACTAGGTTGCAATTAATCCAAGTAAGGCGCTAAAAGCAGATGCAAAACGATTGAGAATGAGTCTTTCACGCTGCAATCTACCAAAGAATTGTGAACATATGTATGAACTTCGCCTCGAGGATTTTTCTTATCTCTAGGACAATATTATCTCTTTAACAGTAGATAGTCAGTACTGAAACAAAAACAGCTATTTGCTGGAAATAAGGAGAGCGTTAACTCTGTACAGGGTAGTCGTTTGGTGGCCAGTCTTCACCCACCCATTAAAATCTCTTCGCCGAATTCGCAGCATGAGATTCGTTTGGAGGTCCTTCGAAGATGCGACAAGTCACAATCTCATGCCAATAGGTGTGTACGTGGAAGTAAATGCTTTAACGACTGCGTCCTCGGTGGATTCCCTTCCGTCGTAATTTTTCTCTCACATGGATGCGATCGAGATTCCGGTGATTCTACCGCCTGGAACGAGTTGCGGTAAGAGTTTTTGCGTACAAATTCAATGCTAAGTCTATAGCATTTTTCCTTTGTTTTTTTATAGTTGGGCAATTTAAATCTTTATAGACGTACTTTTTAGGTCCGAAGCAATTAAATGTAGGCTAAAGTTTATTTTGACATAAAAATGCACCTATATTTGAATTGGAAGCTAGTTTTTAGTTCGACACTCCGAGTAATCATGACAAAGTAGACTAAGTCGCGGTGAGCGTTAAATCAGAATGCGTGAAATCATTTTCGGTGGGTGAATAATCTTTCTTTTCTTGTAAACTATTTACATCGGCCATTCAGGACTGTTAAGTTGGTGAAAAGATTTCTTGGAGTGAACAAAGCATGGGTTGATAAAGCACGTGGGGTCGTATTCTAGGGCCAGTAGGAAGTGCCGGATCGGTATGGCCCCAACACATTGTAGCCATTCATTATTTGAGCTAACTATACCTTAAGAACAATTGTCCCTTTCAAGCTCCATCCCTCAAAATGCTAATCAATCCCCACCTATTTAAGTGTTTTTGAGAACATGCATGGCTAGCGAATGAGACAACGGGTTAACAGAATTCGTGCTGTTCTAACGTAGACGGCGAGTATAATATTCAGCTAAAGCCATTCAAAGACAAGGAATAGGTGGTAGCGTTGGATGAAGTGGCGCGTTTTACATTAAAGGCAGGTACTGCTCAGAACGTGTTGGCTCGTAAATAAAGCCTTTTCACCATAAAAGAGCAAATTCTCATTTCGTTTACAGCCTAATATTTTGATCAGCAGGTTGACCAGCAATTCGACTTTGTGAAATCACCTCTCTGTGCGCACATTTCTCCACTTCACTTGCAGGTTAAGCATTACATTATAAGTTAGTGCTTGATGTGCTGATAATCGTTAGTTCAACGATCGCCTAAATGAGATCAAAATAATTGTGAAGTTGTAGGAATGTGGACTAATCACTCAAGGTTTTGACATTTCCTTTAGTTTGTTAGGAAATCTGCATTTTTAAAGCTTTCACTATGGCATTAAACATGATGCATGCGTAGTAAACTGGTCGTCGCCATGAAACAAAGCTAGAATGTAAAAAATGTGTGCTATTTATATCCTTTGTTCTGCTCCTATTGGTTTTCAAAGGCAAATTGTACACCATCCTGAATGCGCATTGTCTGTTATTTGAAATTTCCCTTAATGTAAACGAATTGTAAACACAAATGGCAGTTATATTTGACTACCTTGTTGAGTGGAATGGCGACAAATCTGCAGAGTTGTATTGCATTGTCAAGTCGCCTTCCAGTGACTTGTCGCTAAAATTTTTGCATTCCTGCATGCAGCGTTATGTAATCGAAGAAGTTATGCACACGCAGACTATAATAGATTTTCGAAATAGCGTCTTTTAGTACATTAATATTTATTCTGCTGGCACCCAATCGGGGGCCTGACTTAAGTAACTGCGCATGCACATGGCAGATATGAGAGTTGTAAATCCACTTAATCATTTTCGGCACAAAGGTTGAAGACCAACGTAGCCTATTTCAATTTGAATACGTTTGCTGCTTTTGGATGTAAAGGTGACCGCATTTTAACTGTGTGCACGACTCATTTCAAAGGGTGAGAATCAGTGAAGTCTGGGCGCATCTATCCACTGTCTCTTGTTTCGCCTTTCCTCTGGTGTTGCTAATCCCCCATCAAAGAGCGTATTTGAGGTGCCAACTTCACAGGCTCAGGGGAGTGCGCTATGCTGCAGCTGCAGGTAGCTTCATTTTGTTTCAGTTGCTATGACAAGTGGGTTGCAGTAGCCAGTACTCCTGAAGCACTAATACATGCAAGCAACTGCCAACATCGGAATCCTTTTATTCAGTTTTTGGCAATCAAACCACACCATTTTTAAGCTTTACTTACAGTATCACAAACGCTACAAAAATGATGTTAACTTTTCGAAGCCCAACGTGTAAAATTGTAGATTCAAACCGAGTGTTTTAGTTCCGTTTATGCATAAGTTTGCTGGTCTTTGCCATAAAAGGACACATTTGTGGCGGACGTTAGCACAAGGCGGGTGCTTAAACGGGTCGTGACGCGTTCATACGGTGTGCACTTTAAACTGCGTCAGGCGCATTGTGTAACAAAACGCAGATACAACTCTGTTTTACGAACATTTTGCATTGACACAACGAAGCAAAACAAATGAAGTTATGGAAATCAGCTTCAAGGTCCGTAGGCTCTCAGTTAGAACTGAACATTTCGGTGCCTGTTAACCTCTACATCTACTACACAAAGGTCTTTATGCATATGACTCCTATGTGCAGCCTTAAGCTTGATGCGAATATAAGTGCGGTGTTGCATTAATGCTCAGAATATGTTGAAAGGGTCCCAACGTCAAACTCACTCCAATAAACCAACGAGGACCAGTACGTAAGAGACAGCATTCACCTTAAAATGGGGTGAACAAGACAGTTGTTAAAATGGTTTAACACTCTCAACGCCTTAATGGCAGACCCAACCGACCTTCAGTACAGTCCAAAGAAGGACGTACTCGACGGGAACGTGCACCGTTGAACTTTGAATAGGTGCAGTAGTACTGGTGATGCGCAGGTCGCAGCAGGGCCGAAAAGGAATGCGGGGTCTCCGAAATAACTGTGAACAAACTTTTGTCGCCAAGGGGTCAACTCTGAAGCTGCTATGCCAACCAGCGAAATGTAGTGCTGTGATAATTTGCAACAGTTAAGGAACTACTTAATCATTTACGCGAAAGAAATCGAAAAAGGGAGGGCAGGAAGTGAACCGCCTGCGTAGCTAGGTGCACGATTAAAGTTACGGTTCTGCTGAACAAAGTGCAGAAAGCTTCCCCGCGGCGGAGAGTTCAGCGATTACTGGAATAAATTGAGTGTGTAATTCTACCTTGCATAGGATCGGGTAGGACGTAGTACTTGCACCACAATTTCCTCCACCAGTAAGCACTGCAGCAGAATCGCTGGGGCCTAGCACTTAGCCCGGTAAGGATCGTAGTTGTTGGCTGTAGAAGGAAGATGTCATTGGGAAATAAACCACCGTTGCGGCAATGAGATGATATCTCCTCACTGTCATCGCTTCTCGTCTCCCCGTTTTCGTGACATTCTATAGCCTCAAAATTAAGATATATCCAAGGGATGCAAGAGTGAGTAGCAATCAGATTGTCGAAGAGTGGAAAGAGCAGCAGAAGCTTCTAGGTTGATAGACTTGAAGGACGCTTGTGCTGCTGCAAGGACTTTCAATGCAAATCGGCACAATCGCAAGTATTTTGGCGCATTTACACCTGATTTGCGAGTACGTGTCAGAGTTTGCAGTGCGTTAGATGGTAGCAGATCCAATGCCACATTGATGAGGTGATGCCGTCCACTTATGACTCCCTATACATCTCCATTTACATAGCATAATGCAACTCAAAGTCAAACCGAACTCTTGACCTGCACAAATGAAGTTGAGTAAAAATCCAAACGTGGGGACAATTCAGCAATCCATCTTCACTACCTCATTCAAACACAAAATAACAGGTGCTCGTTCTTCCGGAGATACTGCAGACAAGAGATCATAGAGTGGCAAAACCGCGAGGCTAACAGGTTACTTAAGCAGATTGCTAATTGTGCATTGGCAATAGTGCGTTGTGGCCCAAATGTAGTCAAGCCGAATGCACACAAAGAGCCTGC